>JAQGAO010001302.1:0-25323 GCA_034697705.1 Ommatoiulus sabulosus
ATAATTTGAAAGGCAAGTTGATAATATTAATCTTGTATTCTGATAACTTTTCCGATTTACTGTTTATTTTAAAAGATCATGATAAATGAAACACCCTGTATATAAATTAGATGAAAAATGAGACATGACTTTAAAAGTGAAGTAAATATTGAACTTTTTTTTGGCAAAAGGACACTTTTGCCATCTTTTGTAATACATATACATTAGGGGTACTCTGACAAAAGATGTGTGAATAACACTTTTGGCAGTCATGCAGTCACAGTGATTGCACGGCTGCCAAAAGTACCATTCGTAAAGCTCTTAATTGCCTGAGTATCTCTAGTTCGTTCATTTACCCATTAATTTATGGCATAATATATCATCTTAAATAGACTTTCAGAGAATAGCCTGCATACCTATATACGAAATTCTTGACCGGTCCACCAGGTTTACAATTAATACAGGGTGTGAGCACGATGAATTTTGTTACTTATTATTTTAGATTCTTAATTTAATAAAAAAAAAGCATCGTGCAAGCAAGTATCCATAATAACAGCCATTTATGGAAGAAAATGCAAATGTACCATTTAGTGAATTGACCAGTTTTTCTAAAAGGGATCGAGGAATTAAGCGATTGTGGATGGTGTCGTACCATATCGCCCATGCAAGAGTCGAATTCTGGTACAAAGGTACGACAACGTGGTGGGTAGGGCTGACACGTGATAGGGATTATAAGAAGCTCATTTAATGCTTAATTACGTGTTCTGTTTTGGAAAACGTTGTCCTGCAACCGGATAACTATTCCACATACCTGACATTTTTAGCATCATTTTTTATATTGGGAATCGAGTTCATTCAAATGCTTTTTTTGATACTTAAAAAAGAGGATGTAGTTCAAGAACTTGTACGAATTTTCAATGTTCAATGAGGGATTTTGATGCGTGAAGCTACATAACCTCCAAAACGCCAGAGCGGCACGCCCGCGTTTGAAATGTTCCAGTTTAGCCGGTATATTAGGTGCGATTGTAAATTCGATACGTGTTTTCGTATATATACGATCCATTCCTGCCAGAAGTGTTTCAGAACGGATTTATTCCTCAACAGGCTTGTATGCAGTCAAAAATCTGCAGATTTAAAGCACTTTTTTGCAGAAATTTATTAACCCTTATTAATCCAGAAAGTCGTGGAAAAATGCATTTGATAAAATGCGTTTCTTGGTATATTATTAATATCGCTTATCTGGTTTCAAAAAAATTGAAAGGTATACGTGCAGAAGGCATCCTGCATGGGGCTTGCAAAAAATGTACATATTTCTGCTTAAATAAGCAGATTGGTATTTCGCTTAAACAGTTTTCAACGTATGAATATTTTTCCACTTATTTGGTTTTCACGGTACAAATAAACTGTAAATTTTACAAATAATTTTTTTCTTTTTTTTTTCTTTTATTGTTTCTCCCACAAATTATCACAAACTTTGAGCCCTACTCCTGAAGGATCTCAGACTCATACCCTTAGCGAGGATCGAGAAAACTTAGCTTGCATAACCTGAAAAATGTAACTAAAACTGGCAATTTTTTTGAAAAATGCAATCAAAGCTCGAAAAATACTGAAAAATGCAAGTAAAGCTCGAAAAATATTCGTGTTTTTTTTTTGTGAAGGTTTGTTGATTGCCAAATTGAGGGCATGCGCTACGTCTTTCTTAAATCTGAAACTTTGACGACTTGAATGGTCTAACAATAAAATCTGTTTTTGCTACTTAATCTGCAGAGCGGAATCATTTTTTTTTTGTGGAAAGATTCCGTCTGCTGCATTCAAAATAGCGATTCTTAAATCTTAATTGTTACTTTTATCAAGATTTGTTAACCTTTCCACGCACTGCAGACGTTGACGAAATCTGTTTTTTGGTCCATTATATTAAAAGCATTTAATTATACGCCTACGCGGTTTTACTTAATATTATGGTTTAATATTTGCGAGGGTCGACCATTATTGATGTCTACTAAAAACACGTATCCCTGAGTCATCTTCAAAAGTCTCCATCCATTCCCAAACAATCATGTTTTTGTTAGAGCAGCTTCACCAACGGTTAATTCAAATTACGAAAGTAGTCTACGTTCGCCTTACTTTCATAGCCTTCTCTCCCCTGTAATTCAACGGATAAGAAATTATGCATCTACTGTCGTTAAATTATTCATGCACTTTCAAATCCGGGTTGGTTGGCCAAAAAACGACACAGTTTTGATTGGGAGATGCGTTTCGGGCTTTATATCACGTTTGCATCTCCATTCTTGAGCTATTGCTTGAGTGATGCACATACCATTTAGACCCGTTTGTTCCAGTTCTTCCAAAATGAATAAATTTGAATCCAAAGTTTATACAAAATCTGAAAAACTTCTGCAAAGAGGTACAAAAATATACAGACCCAGTCAAACCTCAAGGGTAAAGAGAGTGAAATTTCTCCAATGTTTTAAGAATTTCGAGGAAGACCTTTTTTTTGCTTTATTTATAATTAAAAAAAAGTTCATAAATCTTTAGTCAAACTTAAGAATAGCAACAACAATAACACTAATTTTCATTCAGATACATCTTTTGGAAATGTTGTTTAACAATTTAGAAAAGCTGGAATACATTTTATTCGTATGTCATTGCTTATGATTCTTAGCATGTCCTAAAGTGGATCGTTGCTTGAAAATAAGTTCAGAGAAGGTCGTATTTTGGTTGCCTGAAATTTGTAACTCGAGGTTTTAAAGCCGCAGGTGTTTACATTATCATTTAATTATTTGGGTGATAAACCTTTTTACCTGCAGGAATAAAAATTTATAAACGATGCCCTAATTTAAATTATACGCTTACTGTTTAAAAATACTCGCCCTAATTGAACGGGACTTCATTTCAAAACTAATTTTGATTTGTATCTTTATTTACCTATTTTTTTTAAAAAAAACTCGTATATTAATTTACTTATTTTTAAAAAATTGAAAACTTGGAAATGCATGTTTTTCAGGTACATCATTTTTTTTTTATTTTTATGTATTAATCATCAGTCTCTCTAGCATAACATCACATTTGACACTAAATGTAGTCGACCCATGCAACGTATACGAACTATAGGGACTCCAAAAAAGGTTACTAAATGGAAATGGCATGAAAAAAACGAAGCAGTTAAAACAACAGTTAAAATGTTTAGGACACAAAGCAAATTTTCGTTTTCGAAATTTACAATTAATACGCAATTTACATAAATTTACACAAAGTACTAGACGATCTCGAAACATTTTAAGTAAAGTGTTGTTAATTTTAGCTGTGGACCTGTGGTGGCAATTTTTACTCTCCCCTCCCCTTTTACCCACTTGGAAGGTCCTAAATCCAACAAATTTGAAGAACAAAGTGAAACAGAACAGTGAAACGAAAACGAATACATACTGGCAATGTATACTACAGCGTATGTGAAAACTGAGTTCGTAAAATAGAGCGAAGGTGCATGTTGAAACGAAAATTAACATTCGATCTATATGATACTTGCCGTGACAATCGTAATAATTCGTAAAACCGTTGTTTTCGTAAATGGGTGGCGAATAGATACACATTACTCTTGAATCCAGGAAACCATGATGTAAATTCATGAATTTCATGAATTTCAAAACGACAAAGTTATTATCGTTTGAATAAGTTCGTCAGATTTTTGATAATTGCCTTTACACGCGAGTAGTTTAATTTTTGTTAATGATTTAGAATTTCAAATGTATATAGCCGTACTCAGGAAATGTAGATGTAGATAAAGTTCCGTTTGGTGGCGCATGCGCACTAAGCATATCTTGCCCTAAGGCTATTTAATAAATACTGTTTATCCATATCATCAAATGACATGTAATATTTGGTATGAAAACCATGTATTGACATATCGCATGCATATATTTTACATGTAGCGTACATTTGTTTTACATATAGTATATCCCATGTACTTTACGTGTAAAAACCAGGTTTGCTACAGGTAAAAAAACATGTTGAATAACTATATGCTACGTCATGTAAAATGGATTTATATACACGTGTTAACATACATGTATAATATGTTTATAATGTATTTATTAGATAGCGTAGAGAAAAGAAATGCTTAGTGCGCACGCGCCTCCTCCTCCAGACGGAACTTATTTACATACATGTATACGTTTTCCATGTACGTCAAGCTACGGCATTTCCTGAGTACGGCTAATAAAAAGAACTTGTCAGTGGTTAACGAATTGTATTATCGTACTACAAAAGGAATCAAAATATATATAACGCCAACATATATCTTGGCCAATAATCCTTCCTTAATGTTAATAAAATGGTGTCTTATAGCATACAGTATCTTTACAACACCACGCATCACGCAACACACTTCGAGCATAATTAGCGAAATCTAAACTTGTCCAAAAAAAAGTCATCCCATTCCAGTAAATGCAGAATTCAGATGTCGTAAATGACAAAGTCAACAACACCGCTCACGATTTCTTGGAATTTTAATGGTATACCAGTTTCTTGATCATTTCCCTAAACAATCCCAACAGGTTTCCGTGCCCGGATTTCTTTATATCCACTTTATCCGATAAACTATTTGAATTTTAAATCCAACCGAATAACTTAATCATATGTCACGTATAGGTATCGCGAGCATGCGTGTTTTGCCATAAAAGATGTTGTTACGTGCGTGCACGTTGCATCATTGTATAATTCGGTAATGTCATATCTGTCGACTGGAATTTAACGTGTATAGGAAGTGCTTTTATTTGTCCGAAATATATGCAATCGTGTCAATATTGGGCGATTTCTCGTGAAACCGCCCAACGCGACCGCCTGTATATTTAATGCAAATTTCAATTGCTTTGCAACCAAATGCTGTCGTAAAATGCAGGAAATTGCTCTCGATTTTTAGGAGAATTCCATCGGAGAAGTAAATTTCTCTCATTTACTAAACGACCTATAGGATTATAGCAAGAACGTTGCAACAAAGATTAAAAAATAATCTGAAAATCTTAAATTTTGTACGGATAAGATCGGTTTTGGAAGGAATTAAGATACAGTATGTGTTGTAAGGACGCGTCACACACGAGTTAATATGTTGTCACATTTCTTGAAATTAAAACGAATATATTCAAAAAGTCATGTACATGTATTATTGATGGTTACAAATAATGAGAAATCAGATATTCCAATTTTTCAATTTTAAAAACAAAAATGAAATCGAATTTACTTTCAGTTTCGAATTTCCATTTTTAAAAGCCATATAGTTAGTAAAAATGCCCAGAAATATGCGCTTGACTTTTTGGACACGCTTAAACTTGCAGGAAATTCGGCAACAAATTGCCTCATGTGTGACGGCCTTTAAAGTGCTACATGCGAGGCAATTTATATCCAGAAATATGTCGCGAGAAATATTTTGCTTGATATTTCCTCGTGCATTTGGAAATATTTCCGGAATTATACTCGCGTATATTCACTAAGCTCCTGCAAAATTTAATTACGAAGTTACTTTTTTTTACTTTACAATTAATAGTGAAATTATTGGTTTTAGTTGACGTAATCTATAATGAAGTACTTAATCAGTATATTTAGACGGAAAATGGATCAGTCACGGTGTTGTTTAGATTGCATGTGCGTGCGTTTCAAAATTAAACCTGAATATCAACATTTTGAAAATCAGTTTGACCACGAGAACATCGGTTTTTTCCTTTTTATTTTTTGATAAACTCAATTTATAATAAAAACTAATGTGTTAAAGCTACAATAGGTTACAGGGTCGGGGTTAATGCCAAGGAAATAAATACTCGTACGACTGAACTTCGTAAATTTCCGAATGTCACGGACACGGCATGGGATCTAATTTCGTGACGAAAACTAGTTTTACGTGCGGGGGTCGCCCATTAAAAACGTCCGATCATCATGTATGCTACAATCGGCCGTGCATTTTTGCGAAACTCTGCTATAAGCATATTCGAATTTTAAAAATTATATTTCGAATATTGTAAACTTTATAACAGGCATTCTTGTTAAAATCGTCAACTTCTCGCTCGGTGTTTCTTCGAATTTTGCGAAACCGCTTTCAGAATCTTGAGCGATAAGCACGCGAGCAACATTTGCAAAGCATCGAAAACAGGTTGTTCAACTTTTCTGTGACTTTTATTGAGTTTTAACTTTATAACTGCTTCGCGTGTGTTAAAAAATGAAACATGTCAGAGATCGTTTGATGAATTTGCATGTATTTACAACGAAAAGAAATAAGTCATGCATAAGACCCCGCCAATGCTGTCAGATTCTGATCTGCTGGTCCTAATTTGTGAATCCCCGGTTCGAGTCCCGGTGGCCGAGCATTTTTTCTGACTCGAATTTTTTTCACGATATCATTATACGCCTACTTTGTGCATTTTTACCCAAATTTCGGGGGCATTGAATGGTATTCAGTGCGGACTTGCCGAACAACCGCATGCATAGTGATGGGGGCACTCACATAGCATACGGTGGCGTAATTAATAGTTCGACTTTGAATGTCCAACACACATTCGACCAGGTTGATTGGCCTAATAATACCTTCGATTTAATTAAACCTCGTTGGATCCGTTTTCCGTGGCTCGATCGTTTCCCTTTTTTCCTCGAAATGATCTATGCATTTCAACTGCGTTCATTCACTGTCCATCTCGTTTTGGCCGGAGGGTGGGAGCGCATTCCGGAGCTGCTTCTGGAGCGCTCCAATGCCAATCCAGTTGGAGCAGGGCCGTTCACCGGCCGTTCCTAAAGCAACAAAGCGGAGAAATGGGTCAGCGTGAACAGTGGTCACTCGTGGTCATCGGAGTGGAAATGAAAGCGGCATTGGAGGAAGATGAGGCTGCGCGACGTCAGACGTCCAGGGGGAGGAGCCAAAAGATGGAAAACAGATCTTCCTCCAATGTCCAGAAGCTGAAAAAAAATCTCGGTTTTTTTTTAACTTCTGTTCATTGTACGATATAATTCTGTCGATGACGTCACGGTTAGCCCACTTTTCCGGCCCAATATAAGGAGGGAACAATTTCTTGGCAGACATCAGAAACTGAGTTGTCTTCTCTCAGCAAACATCCAAGAAATACTCGCACCGAAAAAGGATTCACGATCACTGAGATTTGAAGTCTCAGTCTTATAGCTTTTGTGACTTAGCTAAATGCGTTGCTGACCAACATGGCCAAAATCTTGGTAAGTCTTTTTCGGCGGTTTTCTCGCCGATCTCTCGAAAATATTGCGAGGTTCATCACCAATCGCGCGCTTTCGTCATTTTAGTTTCTGAGAATATTTCAAACCAAATTGTCTCATTTTAAATAAATGAGCGAAACAAAATTTTTTATAATATTTAAAGTTTTTGGAGAAAATTAAAAAAAGCTCTTGCACAAGTTCGTGACTTCTTAATTACATAGCCTTTTTTTGGCTTTACTCAAATTTGAAGGTGGAAAACTTCTTAAAAGCTCAAAGTAAACATCGAAGAATGCATTTCCTGCATTTTTTTTCTTCTAAAAATAATGATGCATTTAATGAAAATAGACGATGCGGAAAAACATTTATTTTTGTTATAATCATAATTCCTCTACGAAGCGTTACAAACGCCCAGTTAAATTATTCGGTTTTGCGAACATCTTAATTAAATAGACTAAAAACAGGACGATTTCGATCAAATTGCCCTTCATTTCTTTAGAATTAAAAACAACGAGCTTGAACTTGCGCTCCATTCTTCTAGAAAAACCAACGTCTTTGAAAGCCGAGAAGCAATTTCCGAATTTTTTTTTAAAAAAAAATGAAATTTCAGAGAAACTGAGAATTGGGAAAACTTTAATTTCTCGACATTGCCCTTGGTTTTTCGGAGCTTAACTTTGGTCATTTCACGAAACTTCCTGGCCATCGAGTAACCAAATCGTTACAAACCAACAAACAGAACCTGAACTCGCAATCATTTTCCCGTTGCAATTCTCCGGATGAGCATCCAAATAAGCCAAAGAAGCACGGATGCTCATCCTGGTGGGAATACACCAAACAGTCATCAAAGTCAGCGCCATCAGCTCCAAAACTAACGCATCATGTGTTCATTCCAGGTTGTCTTAGCAACGGTGCTGGTTCTGGGCCATAACCATGGCTTCGCCATGAACGCCCACCCACCATCCTACGACTCTCACTTAGGAGGCGCCGGACCGGACCCCAACGCCGGGGGCGCGGCAGGCCCCAACAAGCGCGATGGCATGCAACCCGTCTACTACCAACCCGTCTTCTACCCCGCTCAAGACAAGGGCGACTACGGCAGCGGCGGCTATGAGGCCGGACGCAGCGACTACGGCGGCGGCGGCGGTGGCTACGGCGGCGGCGGCGGAGGCTACGGAGGTGGTGGTGGTGGCTACGGAGGCGGCGGCGGTGGCTACGGAGGTGGCGGCGGCGGCTACGGAGGCGGTGGTGGAAGCTACGGAGGCGGTGGTGGAAGCTACGGAGGCGGCGGCGGTGGTGGCTACGGAGGCGGTGGCGGCGGTTACGGCGGCGGCGGTGGCTACGGAGGTGGTGGCGGCGGCGGCAGCTACGGAGGCGGCGGTTACGGCAAGGGCGGCGGCGGCGGCGGCTACGGCAAAGGCAAAGGCAAGAAGGGCATGTCTTACCAACAACCCATCATCAAGCACATCCAACCTCACCTCAACCTCTATATCATCGACGTGCGCAAGAAAAAGGGCAACAGCAAGGATGAGGTCTTCCCCTACGTCACTGTCGGTGGTCAAGGCGGCTACGGAGGAGGCGGCGGCGGCGGTGGTTACGGAGGAGGCATGATGATGGGCGGCGGCGGCGGTGGATATGGCGGCGGCGGAGGTGGATATGGCGCGCAACCTCAGGTGTACGTCATGGAAGACGAGAAGAAGGGCAAGGGCGGTGGCGGTGGAAAGTCGTCCAAAGACAAGACCGAGGTGAAGATCGTTCAGGTGCAGCAGTCCTACCCATCCCAAATGTCGTACGGAGGAGGTGGTGGCTACGGAGGCGGCGGCGGCGGTGGCTACGGAGGAGGCGGCGGCGGTGGCTATGGAGGAGGCGGCGGCGGCTACGGAGGCGGCGCTGACTACAGCAAATACTTCCCTCAGGTATCCGTTGTGCCCGTCATGATCGACAAAAAGGCTGCGAAGAAGGCCGAACGAGAGAAGAGTAAGGGAGGCGGCAAGAGCAAGGGTGAAGAGATCACCATCGTGACCTATCCTCAACAGTCGTACGGCGGCGGTGGTAGCTACGGAGGCGGCGGTGGTGGCTACGGAGGCGGTGGCGGCGGCGGAGGAGGAGGCTACGGCGGTGGCTACAGGAGGATGGGCTCTTACCAGGGCTCTTACGACACCGGCAGCTTCGGCATCAACGCGCACGTTGGAGTCAACAAGAAGGAGTTGATCAAGTCTTTCAAGAAGGGAGACGGCTTCAACATCCCCTTGCACTTCGAGTACTACCACGGCAGCGACACTCCTTACTACAAGAAGTGAGTGCAGCTTTGAACGCTGCTAGGACATTGTTGTGCGGAGCAACTAATCCCCCGTCCCCGAAAGGTCTACGGACGACTCCTTCCTCGTGTTTGCTCAGTCGCGCGCGTTTTTAATCGTTTTTGTTTTGTTTGTTGGCTTCCTAGCTGAAGCTCCTCTCGCGTCCCAACATGGTCGCCATTTTGGGCTCCCTTAACCTCACGTTCCGGTTTGTCTAGCCCTTGTTTTTCCTACACCTTCCCATCATTTTCACGCGTCTTTTAAAACGTGTGATTCTCCAGTCATTTCCATTCTTCCCCCGCCCTTCTTTCTTCTCATCTTCTCTATTTTTTTTAATCTCCTTTCATGTACATAAAACTCTGTGTTCTCTCTAGTTTGTCTCCCCCCGAGCCTCCTCAATCAAGGATTTCTAGATCCTTAACAAGAGCTTATTTTTGTACGATGTAATGATGATGGATTTCGAGGATTCCTTACCTTTCAATACCTCTACCTTTCTCCCACGTTCTACATCCTCCGCCCAAATCTTTTATTTTTTTTTTAAAAATGAAAATCAAACTGGACGTGTATTTCTGTATGTCTGACTGTTTGTTTTGTGTGCGTTTGTGATTTATATTCATGTATTAACCGATTATACATGATGTAATATTTTGTACATTTATATTTCTATTGAAAATAAATACTTTTAACAAAAACTAAATCAGTTTTCAACGCTATTTTCTAACTTGCGAGCGATTTCAAATTCGCGCCAATTATCCTGAACGCGATCCGATTTCGAGAATCTAGCCGGTTGTCCCCTAACATGAAATGCCAGTTTAAATGCTTCAACAGCACTTATATAGATGCAATAACCCAAACTTTCAAGTTCGTAGAAAATTTTAATTGCATTTTAAACTATGTTATTACTTTGAAAGTGTAAAGACCCGATTGTCTACCTTTCATGAGTAACTTGGCAGTGATTCATAATGTCCAGTCAATGGCCAAAGTTTCGTGCCTGCCAAAGATAATGACCGGTCTGGGATAAAGGCAACGACTTCTAAATAGGCAAGCATATGCCATAGCTTTGAAGGCGGGGAAAAAATTACTAAGAAAAAATACCACTTCCCCCTTTCTAGCTCCTACTACCTCCTCGTCCGTTGTTTGCTAAAAGATTACGCGAAGGAAGGTCAGTGGCTCAATGGCTCACCTACTGACCACTTCCTCGTTTCTTAATTGGGGTCGGGCAACTTTATCTAGACCAACAAGAAGTCCGTTGGACTCTTTGCTGTGATGCATTCGCATTGTTTGCTGTTTTTTTTAACGAATTCTGAGCAACAAATACCGCGGATGCACCAAAGGGCAAAAGCCTTTTCCCCATCCATAAAACTGTTTTTTTTAAACATGCAACAATAACAGTTGTTCCCATTACCACCCATGGCCAGTTCTATATTTTCATGCTAGGGTGCTGGCACGACTCTAAAACCCTGCCCTGTATTTCTTATAATACAACTTGGAAAATATCCCTTAGCTAAATGTTATTTACTTTGAATAGGACGAATAATATGCAGCAGTTGTACCGCGGTGAATTGACACCATTTTAGATGCAGTTTTTCGAAACAAAAATGCGTATAGTGTTATTACTTTTAATGAAATAAAACTACATCAATACTCTATTTAGAAACTGCTGTCTTTCTAAAAGTAAGATTATTGCGATTAATTTGAAATTGGTCATTTCGAAGAACATGACCTTTCTTTAAAGTTTACATATTTCCAATCCTGATTCATACGTTTTTATTTGCGAGTTGCAAAGTTTTCTGCAGGTTTTGCATATACTATAATGGCTTGAAGTAAGTTAGAAAAATGTTGAGTGCGCAACTACAACGATATGCATTTTAGTAAATTATCTGGGTATGGAAATTTTGCCTTATGAAAAATTTAATCGAGCCGCTTTTGTCTCTTAATCAAGTGAATACCGACAACGTTTCCATTTTTATATTTATTTCAAATGTACAATGTTTATTTAGTCTCCTCGGTTTGCAACGCGCTTCAATATGACGATGATTTTCATGGAGCAGACGATCTCTTAGAATGTTACACAATTAAATTAAAATGGAAAGACAAGTAACTTAAAAAAAAACGATGAAGGATGATAACAATTGTTTATATAGTTGTGCAAGTTCTCGTTTAAAAAAAGTGCTAGATGGGCTTTTCATTTAATTTCCGTCTGCTGTTGTATTTCCTGCTCATGGTGCTGTGGTTCTCCATTCACGCTCTGGTAGTTTTCTTTTGGGCTTTCGGTCAGGTTTTCTTTTTGCTTCAACTCATCTTTGCTATCCAGCGTTTCGACACTCTCTCCGTTTTCGTGTTTCTTAAAATGGAGAGTTTTTTTGAAGGAACCTCGCCGTCTGGAAAATAAAAGTTCGGTATTTATGAGGATTTAAAGCAAGTCCCTGTTCGGGCGTTTTTGGTTTACCCCCAGTTTTCCCCTAGCTGCCAGGCCTGCTTCATAAACAGGACACCTCCAAAAGGAACGTCAATTACTCAAAATTACTCAATTTCACCAAGGCTTTGTTTAAATAGTTAACTTACTCAGGACTTACTTGACAATAATTACGGTGATAACTATGAGGATTATGAGCAACCCAACCATAACTCCTGCCACGATGATTCCAATCAAACCTGAGGAAAATAAATATCATTTCTGTTCATACATGTTATAAACTCTATACAAATAAAAACAAAGTATTGAAAATGCAACATTTACTCGCCAATTATCATTAAAAAATCTTATTGATACATTCACTATGAGAATGTTATCGAAGATTGCTTTTTAAATAAAAATAATCGTTTTCTATAATTGTTTCTATTGATGGCGAATAAAAATCACTAGGAATTGTGAATACGCATGGTTAAATATCACACTAGTTAGTTTTCTTTGTTTGTATGTTAACCACCTTGCATGTTAACCGCTTTGGAAATTAAAAAGAATGTTTTTAATTAATTTAAAATTAACGCGTGGTAAATTTAAAACTTGAAATTTACATTTTCTTGTAAATTTTTTTCGTTATCTATGGAAAAAAATATCGAAAATATTTCAGTTTATGATTAAAACTAAAATGTTAATTAAAAATTGATCATCAGGTAGGGAAAAGATAATTTCCATTTTAATAATTTATTTATACAGGGATGCATTTTGAAATTTCCGGCTTTCTAGTATAGGGTTTTTAGCACCCTCTTAAATAAGAAATGTTTCAAATATTTTTGTCTTGAGAGAAATGCAATTGTAATTCCACTAAGTTGGCGATATCGAGCTGTTTACGTCTTCTATTTATAAACTTTACTTTATATAAAAAACCTAATCATTTCGACTAGATTTAAATTTCACATTAACTAACCTCCTTTTGGCATTTCGTATTTTTCCTTGTCAGTATCTGGAATGATAATTAGGAATAAAATACTGAATTATGTTAATTATTAGTAATAGCAACAAGATCATCAGCATGAATAGTATGATTAGAACTGAGCTCCATTTTGGCAAAATTTTATTGTAGAATCAATTTCATATCACCGTATGAAACGGAGTTGGAGTTTTGTAAATAGTCTATTGTAATCCATGAGCTCGTAAATACTATTGGGCCACCTACCCTTTTGGTCCTTGTGAATGCATTTGGGGGCACGTCCGCTCCATTTCCCATTGCGCTGACATTCTCGCACTTGATCCCCTTCCATTCGGTAATCTTCAGGGCAGGCATAGGTGATGACGGCTGCGACGTGGGTGTTGCGTGGTCCCACCAACATAGCCCCCTCGTTTTTTTCTGGACTGGAGCATCTCGCGATTGCTGCAAGAATGGAAATTTGCAAAGATGTACCAATTAAGATTGATTCTTGCATTTCTTGGACACGTGTCTGTGGCCAAGCTTACCGCTTTGACACAGAGATCCGGTGTAAGAACTGCAGGAATAGGCGAGCAGAATGCCGCTGGGGCCGTTGATACCCAAGCATTGATTTTCGGCAGGCTCCTGATCGGGATTCCATATGGCACGGTTGATTTCTTCCCCTGAAACCAAAAGGCACTTTGAAACTTGGTCCGGAATATCGGAGCATATTTTGAATTTCAACAATCTTTGTGCTGCTAGTTACCGTTGTTCCACTCCCAAACCACTTTGTGACCTTTCACTCCTGGAACTGTAGCGAGAAAAAATTGAATTGTTTACTGTTAGTTTCTTATTGTGTACTGGTTTCATGCCCCCTATATGCTGAAATATTGCATTTTTCGCAAAAAATATATGTTGAAATACAACGTTTGTCCTTCTATTTTTTAAAAACATTTTCCATATTTTTTGTAACGGTACATGTTTATCAACCAGGCTTCTCGAATTCTGTTGTCATTTTGGCATCATTGGAAAAGATGCCGACTTTGTTACTTGTACACATTATTTAAAGTATTATTCAGAAAATAATTGTACTATATAGAACAAGTGTCTCCATTTCATCATTTGCGATTCGTATCTTTCTATTTTGTAATTGCCATCAACCCATTCACTTACCATTTTTCCTTTGTGTCCGGCCTCCTATCCAGAAATGCGTTATCATGTTCTGTGCCTTCAAGAAGTTAATCAAAGCGAATTTCACCTCCGGGGTGATGCCGTGGGCCAACATGCCATCATTGGCGGTGATGCATTTCTGATTGGCCTTCATCCAAACGTTACTCTCCTTATTGTTAAAGGTGTAGCATGAAGTGCCGAACGATAAAGTGTTCTTCAGGGCCAAATTGGATTCCAACGTGCCGTCGATCTTGTTCGCATCAAAACACTGGTGAATAGCTGGAGCTGAGGAATGAGACGCAGGCAAAGCATATTCTTCTTAGAATCTTTCAATGAAGTCGAATAAGCCATTTCTCTATATCGTTTCACAAGATCAGCAACGGCTTGCACTTGAGCTCAGTCTAGCCCATGGTCAACTGCCTTTCTGAAATCTTATAATCTAGACATTTCGTGGACTAAAGATTTCACGGATAAGAATCATTAAGCTGATTCCGTTATTTTAGACACTTTGGAATTAGAATTTTGACTCAATTAAACGGTTTCCCCAATTATGCCAAGTTTTAAGCAAAAAATGAAAGGAATAAAACAAGAATCAATTAGATTCAAATGCAGGACTTTTTGCTGGTTTTTGCATTTTATGTCAATTGAAATTTTTGCTTAAATTGCTTTAACTCTTATTAATCTTTGAATATTTTGAAGGCTCATTACCGTCTTCAGCAAAGACGTCGGCTTCACAAAATGCTGTTTTTTGTGCCATCTCTCTTGTCTTGATGAAAATATGGACGTAACGGGCCGATTGCAGGACGTTCGGACGAATCAGTATTTCGGAATAATCTGAAAAATGGGAACAAATGACTAGATGTTTAAAAATATTTACAGTGCCAGATTAATGATGCCAAAAATCCTGCCTCTATATAAAGAAAAATATTGCAACAGAATACCATGGCGCATACCAGAGTCCAACTGCTTTTGTTCTATGCTGCATTCCGATGCTTTCAGAGTAATCGGTTGCTGGTGAATACTTTCTAAAGATATTTTTACAATAGGAATGTCTGCAAAATAATAAAAAAAAAGTCATTTTCCCACAGGTTATACTTCAACGTTAAATAAATGTTTGCAATATGTTGGTGTGACTTTGTGGTTTGTTTTGGGGGCACAATTTGTTTTTCCACGAAATCAACCACAAGAAGTAAGGAGACCGTGTTTATGCATGGTCGCTATGGATTCATATAACCGTTTTTTTTTTAAATGTTTAAAATGACATGTATCCTGTCACGTAATTAATTACCCCTGGATTTTCCTTGAAATACAAATCGAAATGCCCCGATTTGTTTGAATTCTTCCAGCAAGTCCATTGTCCATTGGAAGGTCTCTTGTTGTTGACCACCGGGCGACGGAAGTGTAAAGCAAGAGCCGTCGTTGTTGTCCACAACATATTGCAGGCCCTCACTTGCACTGGGTAGGCTACACGTCAATTCACCCGTGCAATTGACGTGCTTTCCAAAGGACACTTTTTTCACTGAAATGGAAAGATTTGAATACTTGTACATTAATTTTGCGATTGGCATTTGAGCGCAAATTCTACAATTGGCTTTAACTTAATTCTTTTGTGTCAAGTTCATACTGTAACGTGACTTTACATAAAGTTTTCAATATATTGAATTTGCAATCGCAAGTTGTGCTTTTTATTTCTAAATTTCCTTACAGCACATGGGAGATTCGCCTGACCAGGTGTTGTGTCTTTTGCAGGTTCTGACGTCATCCCCAAATAAGTAGTAGCCCGGATCACAGGTGTAGTTGACTATGGTGCCGATGGGCAACCATTCTTGAGTCAAATTTATTTGAGAATTCGCCCTGTTGGGTGGATGACTGCACATGTTCTCAACTGAAATGAAATCATTCTGACATTAAGTGCGGAAATCATAATAGTAATGCAATTCCAAAGTACAATTTTATTTCTGAGATTTATTCTTAAAATTGCCTGTTAAATTTTCGTCACCCTTTTAATGGAATTATGCCTAACTTTTCAGGAAAAATTTGCATTATGTTTTTTTTTCAAATCAAATGAATCTTCGCTGAATATTGATTTGGCAAAAATAATTTAAGTTCATTAAACCTTCGCACATTCAAAATTAATAAGAATGTATTTTTTCTTAGTAAAATCTAATCACTAAAATCTAAAGCTTTCATATTTCATAATGCATATTATAGTTTTCAACTTTAAATACATTTAAGTAATGTTTCAGGATACAACTCCTTTTCCGTAGTTTGAAGATCGTTCATGTTTTTTGCTGCAGTAGAATATAGTGATTTGCACTAATACTTTTTATTTTAAATTTTCAACAAAAAATATCAACATATTTGGTTAAATTTGCTTACATAAGCTCGTGTATACAGTGTATACTGTATTTTCGATGGAAAAATATGGAAAAAACAAAATTATTTGAAGAGATTTATTGCATTAAATTTGCATTAAAGATTTATCATGCAACGCGTCGAAGTAGTCACATATCTGACATTTTATTTTGCATATTCCAAATATTTTTCACTCACAGTAATACTTATTACAAAAGCTACTATCAAAATTATAATCATTGCAATTAGTCTGTTGCATTACTGTTGCAATAGCAGTAAATACGAGTGACCATTAATGTCCAAAATGTTCACATCACCAAGATTGAAACAATCTACATTCCTTTTCTTTGCAAACATAATGATCCTAAACTGGAGAATTAAGAAAAAAAAGCCAAATATGAATATTTACCATCTGTTTGCTGTCCATCCAGACTCCTTGCATCCGAAATTCTGCCATAGTTCATAAACATAACAACGATGTAAACGTAAAAAAGATGCCATGAAATCATGATTTCAGACTTCCTAAAGGTAGATTTTCGAACGGTAGGCTCCAGAGGATGGTATTTGAATTTGTGAGGACTTACGTCCTTTGGCCTGTTTTTAAACGACAAATTTTCTCCCGCACTGAGTCAGAGATTTCCTAAGAAAACGACTTATAAGGGAGGATGCTGAGTTTGTCATAAGTATTGTGCCGGAAGTGATTCGTTTCCATGCCCCAACCACATAACATTTAACGTGGGTTCACATATCTTTATATGGGGTTTTCTATTCTCGCATAAACGATATACATGTAATGGTCAATTAGTTCTGTTGTGATCCTGTTGAGCTAAATTATATTTAGGAAGATTTCATTCAATCCAAATTGAATGAAATGGATTCATTTGATAAATTGTCTCTTTCATATACTTAACCGGGTATGTAGACCACTTTCTGGTGCAGTATTTTTTATCCCCCTCTCATTTTTTGTGTAGACTTGGATGAACTTCATTTAGAATGCAAAATTAAAAAGTGGTTACAAAACTAGTTTAGTAAAATCAAAATAACTGAAATAATTAACAAATAATGTGACGTTATTCAAGCAAAAGCGTAAACTCATCCCTAAGCAGTAAATCTTCTGAATTTAAACTTATATAGCCTTCTTCCTACTCTCGGAGTAAGTAATGATGAGCGTTTCCTCAAAAAATCTAAGCGTAGGCTCAGATCGATGTTTGTAAATATGTATGTACATGTACAATTATGTATCATATGTATATACTGTATAACGTATGAACACTGTATCAGGGTTCCCCCCAGAAATTTCCTTTTCAACTTCCCTGACTTTTCCAGGTTTTAAAAAAAAATTCCCTGACCAATGACAACGAGAAAAATTGACATATTTTCCAAAATTGACACGAAAATATATTTTTAAATTTGCTAACGACAATTTTGAAAATTAACATAGATTTTTTTTTTAAATTTAAAAAAATTGCAAGAAAATTTTTTAAAATGGGAAAATTTTGTATTCGGTAAATGTGGAAAATTTGTGCTTGGAAAAAGTGGGAAATTTCGCAATTTTGACCTCGGAAAATGTGGAGAATTTGTAAACGGAAAACCTAGAGAATTTTGAAAATTTGTACACAGAAAACGTGGACAAGTTGGTTAATTTGTACTCGGAAAACGTGGACAATTTTGCTAATTTGTACTCTGAAAACGTCGACAATTTTGCAAATTAATACTCAGAAATGTGGAAAATTGTGTAAATTTGTACATGTACATGGAAAATGTGGAAAATTTTGCAAATCTGTACTCCGAAAAGTGGAATTTTTTTGCAAATGTCTACTCGGAAAATGGGCCCTGAGCTAACCTTGTAGAAGTATTAATTTTATATCGCCATGACTGCGTTGAATTTCCCTGACTTTTTCTAAATAAACCATTTTTCCCTGACACTTCCAAGTCATTTTCAAGTTCCCTGACTTTTCCAGGTTTTCCAGGTCTGGGGGAACCCTGTGTATAAACGAGAGTATATCGCATGTACTGTACTTTCTAGTAGTTCTTGATTACAATTTTCTGACATTAATAATTGCTTTTCAGTTGCAATACTTTTTAAATTTGATTTTAATAAAAAGCATTTCTTGCTTATTAATTTGAGGAGGAGCAATTAATACTGTCAAGAACTTAGGCCAGAAAAATCTCATTGAAATAGTGTTGCCAAATTGGCTACGCTATGGAAGTGCTTTTATTTAAATATAGCTTTTCATGCGCTTGTTTATTTCTGTGTTATAATTCCAAAGAATTTGTTACACCTGTTGCAACTACGTATTGGATGGAGGAAGTATTGCACAACAGACCTGCTTCGCACAACTTCCGTTCCTTAAAGGTTTTAGCGAAGATTTAATATGTGATACGGATTATGAAATAAACAAAAAGTTGAGCTTGCTGATTTGGGTCAATAGGTACATGTATATACTGTACGCCTTCCTTTTCAGTACTGTATCATTTTATTGAAAACTTTTGTGAAGCATTATGCCTCTTGGCAGTACAAAAGTGGTTCAATATCGTGAAATTTTGTTACCAAAAAGGTATCAAGATGACGAAATCTTATTGGAGAATAGTTTATTTGAACAAGATGTAGCATGTAGGCTACTGATGTTTTTACTTCCTTTTAAGATGATCTACGGTAATACCTTCATCATGGGGATTATAGTGAAAATAATTTTAGGCAAAGATTTAAAAGATGGAATTTCCAAGTCGTACTCTTTTTTTATCTTTAGCAAAAAGTTTTTTTTTTCTCGAAAATTTAACTGTATGCTTAAAACAGTATGCCCAAATACCCAAATGTCCCATGATCAACTTGATTTAAAAATGCCATAACTGCACACAAAGATATTCTTTGACCTCATTTCTGATATTGGGAATTGGTATTATCATTATGAACATCCTTGAATTTGCATATGAAAATAAGATATCGCATACCAATCTTCCTTATTTTTATTTCATTTATTCCCTTATAGGTCAAAAACTCATGTCAAATAAATATGCGCGCTATCTTCAAAACTGTAGCCAGCCTCAAACCGAGATGCACATTTTACAATATGTAAAGGTGCCCGCTGACAAATCTGTGCATGCTCTTTTCCGCAAAGTCTTCCGATAGTGGACAAACACACCTGTACTGCATAATTATGACAAGTTATGCATTGCAATGTTTATATGCAAATTGGCATTTCAAAGACAGAAGATGTACTATTTTGATTAAGGTAGGCTAAAATGATTGATGTATAGCATTGAATGCTCTTGTCAATAATTTTTTGTTCAAGAAAATAATTGTGAATTTGAGACATGTGTAGATAAATTTATAATTAATTACACAGAAACTTGTTTACTGCTCCGAAAATGTTCATTTCATCTATAAACTGATCAAATTTTCCTGCTCTTTAACTTTTTAAAACAGAGACCAACACTACTAGTACTTCCTCATCTTAATTATGTTTCCTAAAATGGCTCTAAAAACAGTACCTGGCTGCTAAGCTCCTTATTAAATTGTCAAATGGTTAGGAACGACGAGCAACCCAACAATAAGGACATCCGGAAAACCCTGATACATTTAACTTACGTCAGTGAAACTGACCATAAAACAGAACAACTGATACAAGTATGATTTTAATTAATAATGATTCTAACATACTTTTACAAAAAGTTAATGCATATTACATTTTGCCCATCAAGTATAATTTCATTGAAAATTAAGCAGAGTTGCATCAAGCACAACTAGAGTTGTCTTAATCGGTGGATGCCACAACCACAGCGAATTCTAATCTTTCAGCAACTGGCGACTGATCTCCTGAAGGCGCCTCTTGGTCCTCATATACCAGCAAATTCTGGATGCAAACTGAATTGGCATCTGCCGAAGGAGCCATAGCATCAAATGTCATCACGTGCTCTGAATTCGGTATGCAGAGTGTGATATTGGCACAGTTGGTTGGGTCCTCTAGCTGCAGTAGAACAGAATCCGGGTTTTGGATTGCTGAGTGATCTTGCGACCCTAGGCTGCCACTATCCATTGTCGTTTTGTGCATTCTTTTCAAATGCATCTGAAGATTGTCTTTTCGTCGGCAGGCATGGCCGCACAAGTGACACACCCATGACTTCTCATCATTTTCGTGCAGCAGCAAGTGACTTTTCAGCTTACGATTGTCAGCATACGGCTTTCCACAGATTGTACAAGCGAAAGGCTTCACACCTAGCATTTGAAAAATGAGAACATTAGAAAAACCATAAAAAAAAAATGCTTGCGTAATTTTTTCACCTGTGTGACTCCTTTTGTGCCTTTCGAAGCCGCTTTGAGTCTGTGATCGAAAGGAGCAGAGCTCGCACATAAACCGCCTTTCATTATTGTGTTTAATACTGATATGCTTCTCGAGTTCATACTTGATGACGCTTGCATAGGGACATTGCATGCATTTGTACGGCTTGTCCACTGTGTGCTTTCTGATCATGTGCGCTTTCAGTTGATGGTCAGCAACGAAGGACTTGTTGCACGTTGCACATTTGATGTTTTCTGACAGAGGGTTACCCTTGGGATCTACCTTGTGAATTACGGCAAGGTGCTGCAACCAGCTCCACTTTTGAGGCGTGTGGAACTAGGGAATAGGTTTAAGAACAAAAAATGTTAGTTGTTTTATAAAAGGCAGGAAAATATTCATAAATTTGAAGAATGTCTGAATTTTTTATGCAGCTTCATTTTCTATTAAAGTCACAAAGGCCAAATCACACTGTTAATTAAAAATTTTAGGTGATCAAAATTCCATTACATTCCAAGAAAGAACATTAAAAACTTGGCCATGGCTTTACCTATCCAAAAATTCCATCATTTACGTACTAGCCAGCTGCATACTCACCATAAGAAAAAGAATAGGCCTACTGGTGCATGCAAACTTCATGCATTTTACTTTAGATCACTTTCATACCTCGCAGTGGGCACACTTGTGCAAGTGTTCCGGCTCATAGTGCGATCGAATGTGGCACCGGAATCCCCGCTTGCTGCGGAAGGTTTTAGCGCAAACGTCACACACAAAACGATCGGCTTCTGGGTCATGTTTGGCGATGTGACTCTTGTAACTCCCCTTGTCCTGTGTCTCATAGTCACAGTGACTGCATTTCATGACGGGCCGTTTAAGACGCCACAATTTGCGAGATTCAGTCTTTGACGCAGTAGCAGGTTCCTGCTTTCTTTTCTTCCTCACACTTTTCTTGTTTGTCAAACTCGATTCTTCCTCCGTGATCCCATCTGCTGACTGTTCACCAGCTTTCAATTCCTTCTCTCCAACCTTAACCTCCACACTCGTGACTTTGCAGCCGTCACTGCCTGTTTCATCAGAGTTTTCGTTAATCCATTCTGGATCACTTCGATCACTGCCACTGTTATGAGCTGCATCATCATCGCAATCATTCGTAAAGTCTTCCGGTTCTGATACGAGCGCCTTTTCTATGATCTGACGAAATCTTCTCTTAGGTGGCAGTGCACATACCCTTTGATCGCTGGCAGGTTTTTTTAAAGCGGCAACTGTTGCATTCTCTCCTTCAGCACTATCAACTGCTTTTTGTTCCTGTATTTTATTAGTTAAGGCAAGTTTTGAGGTCTTCTTTGTTTGTAATTTTCTTTTCGGAGGCCTGCCCCTTCCTCTAGGCCGTTCTGGACTGATTGGAGCAACAGAATCGTTTTCTTGATCAGTTTTCTTTAAATCTGGTAGGTCTTTGAGTTTCTGAATGGTTTTCATTAGTCCTACAACCCCTAAACTGGTGGCAACTTCCAGTAGGCCTTTCAGCCTTTCCTTGGGCACGGACACTTCGCCCCTGTATATAAATTCGATGAGGTAGTTCATGTCATCTGGTTGACTAGCCACGAAATCCAGATTGAGGGACCGTATTGGGGTATTGCTGTTGTCCACGTTTTCTTTGCTCTCAGCCCTTCTGCTTTGCGACATGAGGGACTCCCTTAGGATGGGGCAAAATATGGCCAGCATAAGACTGTGTACCTTAGTTTGGTTGCCATGACAAGTCACGTCGATATCCACCATGAATTTATCTTCGAAAAACTGGCAGATTTCCGCGTACAACTGCTGCTTGTGATTCGAACTCCTCAGCGTAATCTGCTTTTGTTTTTGGTCCGCCATTTTTAAATCCAATATGGCTCCCATAGGGATTTAATGGGGATGTTTTGGTCTTCGAAATTTGCAACACTCCTCATTTTGAGCTCATCATCTGATTGATTTTGTTATGAAACATTTCTTCTACGTCTGTGACTACATGTATACTGTAGTAGTAAAGTATACTCATATATGGGATTCAAGAGTATTTCACAATTAAGTTGCATTTAAAAGAATTGACCAGAAAAGTCAACACGTTCGACTGTATTGTCGAATGTCGTATGAGATGACGTACGTACAGTATACAGTACTTCACAATCAATGTGCTTTCTGTAAAAGAAACTGAAATTGCCATTCTTGCCTTGTTGATTATATAACTTTCAAGACACATATGGGGTATACTCAGGCAGAATCTTTGCGAACCGCAGTCTGAAGTCACGTGTGCAAAAATGCATTCACTGCATAGTTAATTGCTAGTTAATTCGATCGCTAGCTAGTTAATTCACGATTGTCCTATATGTGATTTGCAAACGTATAATTCCTATTATACTGTGGTAATTCTTTATAAGCACCCTTTATACTAGTCTAATTGTCATAAAAATTTATAAATGGTTTCAGAATGTTACATAAATCATTACATGATTTATGTAACAGCAACCAAGACATTTTCAAAATAAACAAGTTAATTTTAAATTTTAAATAAACGTTTAAATGTTCAAATACTTTTTTTGTTATATACTGTAATTTCATGCACCCATACTGTCTTGTATATATTTATGTACGCTCCCTTACAGAAAAATCGTGGTAATTATCAGATAAGAAATTGATAATTTTATTTGATAATTTAAAGGTAATTTTGGATGGTAATAATTTGGTAATTTTTGTTCATATTTTGTACCTTTTTATTACCACTGGTGAGTAGTTTATGATAATGATAATGTTGTCACTGAAAGGCAAGAAAAGGCTACTTTTCTTCTCACCTCGCAACAAGTTTATTACCAGAATACTGGTAATGCTAGTGAGAGGATTGTGACAAGTTACTTACCAATTATGCTTACCAGAATCTAACGATAACATTACCAATTAATCACATAAAAATGATCAATAAATAATCAGTAAGTTACCAGAATTTTTTTTGAAAAAGGACACGAAAATCGCCAATTTTTCGCCAGTGCATTTCAGATATAATTCAAAAATTATAGAGGGCTGAAAAAAAATCAATAGCAAAACCGCCGATCAATTTGCACATGCACTCTACTTTAAATTGGATAAAATCTTAGATAATGAATGCTGTCGAACATTTTAAATTCTTCGGTATACCTTCAGAAAAAGAGAGAGAAACTTAAACTTTTGTGATTCATACAAATGATAAGTCTCACCTTTGCCATGTTATTTCAATAATGTGCTAATAACCAAACTTCATTTAGCCACATCTTGGCAAAATTATGCTCGTTATTCGAAATTATTATCAGCAATCTCATAGAATTTAATTACTCATTAATTTGCGGTGATATTGAATTAGTATGTTGGGCAGGACACGTTTCTACACAAGTGTCTAAGCTTGTGTGAATCCTCTTGCACAAATATAACGTTTCTATGGGTTATATAAATATATATACATATTGGGACCTAATTCAAGATCATATCAAGCGTTTTCTTAGTAACCACAAAACAATTGGCCAAATGTAAATGTCGTCATCAACTTTATTCACTGAATACATTTCATTTCAAGGAGGTGTATCTACTGCAATTCAGACAGGGAAATTGGTCATAACAGTTCTGTCAAGCTCATTGCACAAATAACTTGTACATTTCTCAGCAAATATGTTGAAGAATATTTGTTTAAATGAGGCATACAATACATAACTTTGGAAGTGAAAACTTGGAAAAAAAAGGAGTATTCCAGAACAGAATGTTACATAAAAAAATGTGCTCGATTTACTATAAAAAATCATTCATTAACAGCAAATTGCAACAAGGCCTTGTTTTGATGGAACAACTCATGTTAAAGTTGGTCATGGGCCATATATTAGACCATAATGGGTTGCAGAAAATACTGCAAACACCATTGACTGAAGCCGCCAAAGCGCAGGTAGGCACCAACCCAGCTATAGCCTAGTGCTGTAATGGAGATGACTACTGACAGTATATATCTATAAAATTACATCTTTATCGCAAGTACGTACTGAAACGTCTCAAATAAAACGGGAAAACATCTACAATATGGCAGGTACAGCAAATATTGTTAACATCATTATCGTCCAGGTCGTTGCACTTTGTTTCTACTAGCTGTATCTTCTCATAATCTCCTAAATTCCATTCTGCTTTCTTTGTTTATAACACTGCATAATTTTCCACACTTTTACAATTTGAATTTAGTCTAGATCTACACAACGTAGGAAAATATCACCTTGATTACCTTGTGAGATGTCTTGAACGTCAGTTTTGAGCTCACTCTTGGGTATTCCCCACTTCCAAATCCTGACAATTACAATTTCTAATCCTATTTGCTGTATCTGCAATGTTGTACAGGATATTCGTCCGTTTTCATTAAGACTTATACGTTATAATGTCCGCTACTATCCATAGTTTCAGGAACGGTTGGGCACTTCTTGAAATCAATCGCTTGCAGCAAATGAGGTCCTATTGTATAAAATTCCATTCATTCAAATTAGAATGAATGGAATTTATATATTCTAATTTTTTGACAACATTCTTATCATAAGTTTTCCGTTTTTTGATAATTATCAAAAAATTAGCTCTTAATGAGCCATTTCTCACCTGTAGGTAATTGTCGTTTTTTCATAATAAATTTGTAATGTTAATGACAACTTTATGATCAAAAAATTAGCTCTT
>JAQGAO010001303.1:0-25309 GCA_034697705.1 Ommatoiulus sabulosus
ATTGCCATAACGGTCAGGCAAAGTCAGGAAAAGTCAGGCAAGACCAATCTATAAAAAAACTGGCAACCCTGGATATGAATTATTTAAAAATTCTTTTGTGCTTTGTGAAGCTCATAAATTTGATTTCATGGGACTGTGTATCAGTTATAGATTTTATGGTAAGCAAATGTACTCAACAAGTTTCATGTGACGTTATATATAGTCACATTTATGGGTCAAATAGGTTTTCGAACTTAAATTTATTGATTTTATTGAACAGGAAACTTGCAGGAGACTATTTTGCTTCTAACCTGTCATTGTTGAATAAGATCAAGTTTCATAAGACGGTTTTTCATAGCACTTTATAAAACTGTGTAAAATCACATCCGAAGATTCCCTCCTTTGAGCAGACGATAGAAACAAGGCCGATATGTGCTGCCACCTATAATAGAATTTACTGCTGCGCATGCGCGGAATTCGAAAACGGGAATTTTTGAATTCTTCAAAGACAAGCGAAAGAGTGGGAGTTCAGCTCGATTGAATCCTCGACGATTTTTTGGGAGAATATCGTTAATTTCAGGACAATAGTTATTAGAAGATCGAGTGTTCGTTGCGGATCGTGTCGTTATGGACCCATTTACGCAGGTTTGGGAAACGCTTTCGTATTTTCATCAATTTTTCATCAAGCAGTTGTTTACGTAATCTATTCTAAATTCGAATTTGCCAACGGGCTGGTTGGTATTTCCTGTTGTAAAATCTTATCAGAAAATTTTATTGCATGTAATTTGAATCTGTTATACGTCTGCGTATTCCTCGAACCTTATTAAATTCGCGGATTTCGTTTCTTCTTTTTATGTATATTAACTTTTATTAGTACAATTCTTTATATATTTTCACAAAATCCCCCCCCCCCCACATGTTTTATTTCTTTGATATACTGTATGTGTATTTTTGAAATATCACGATTGCTATCCATTTATAAAATCGGAAGTTTGACTTCAGTTGTATCCTAATAGATTTGAGAATAACGACGTATCTCCAGATTTGCAAGCATATTCCTATTTATAGACTTTGAGGATGTACTAGGCTATTGTGAGGTCATCAGTGCTGGAGGTCATACATCGATCTTTCACCCCATTAACCCCAAAAAACCATATGAGTCATATCCCATATTGATGGTCGATTTGAAAGCGAGGAGTTTATGACGCTTCGATTTGTTTTCATGTTAAATTAGAAAATGGTTGAGCGTTCAAAAGCAAGAAAGGAGTATCTTGATGCACAGTTTGCCAAAATACCTCAACCTGCACCGCGGAAGAGGAGAAGTCCTTTAAAAGAAGACAACGTATCTACGGAACAATCCGAAATACCAGAAAAGAATCAAATAAATGATGGTAAAATTGTTTATTTCGCGGTTTTAATTCTTCGGTCGACCTGTATGTATCTTTTGATTCACCGATTTATTGTTTACTGTCCCAGATGATTCTGTAGGTAAAAGGCAGTGCTTAGCGCCTCAGAACATGAGCGAATTACCAAGAAGTGAGTCACGGAGAAAAGAATCGAAGGAAAATCTGTCTGCATCAAAAATAACATCTCAAACAAGACGTGGCCTTAAAGCTCTGGCTCGCCTTCATAGCAACCCCGGTGGTGAGCAATGGCAAATACATTCGTTAACAGCTGGGGTTTTATCTGGAAGTTTATCTGATCATTTAAAATGTTTCAAGAATTTGTAATGCATAAAATGTTTGTCTTTGAATTCAGAATGCAGTGATAATGAGGACGAAGAGCCGGCTAAGCCAGAGCCACGCAATCAAGTGTGGAACGAACGCAATCCAGGCGTTGATACGCCCATCCCGAAAGATCGAATCAACCGTCTCGCTGCTTTGGCTAGTAACATTAACAAGTGGGAAGATGACAGCTTTCAGGGATGTTCAAAGACAAAGTCTGCCGTTCGGACCAAAACAGATGCCGCTCTTCCACGCTCCAGTCGCGGGTCCTCGTCTTCGGCGAATTCTGATAAAACTCCCTCAAAGTCTTCTTCTCCCTCAAAGCGAAGCACCATCAATGCTTCTGCTAATTCCCCCTCCCGAGCTACTCCTAAACTCTGCATGGACACCCACAAATCGCCAGCCAAGGCTAGTTCTTCGAGCGGGAAGGTAGGGCGCTCGTCGTCAACAACTTCTTCTTCAGTTTCTTCGAAACGACGTTCCTCTTCTTTTTCCTCTTTATCTCCCCCTCATGCCAACAAGCGTTCATCTCAAAACAATTCTCCCTCGGGAGCCCCGCAGCAGAATAGCAAAAGAGTTGTCTGGGATCAGGCTATTGTCGCCACGTTGGTACGTTTGTTCCCAATTAGTGCGTTTCATTTGAATTTCCAATTAACCTAAATGAGAAAGCTATCTGTTTGATATACTAATTGGTGGTGGGCATCTTTTTATGCATGATCCTCAACTCTTTCACGCGTGGTTCCCCTTCTATAATACTTGACAGAATATAGCATGCATTTAACATAGATAAATTATCAGCTCTACCATAATTTGAAAAACTTATTTTGCAAAGGACCATGCATCATGGTTATAGAAACGTTAGGGTGAATAATGGTGATGGACATTCTTGACTAACTATTTAATGATGCAATTGGTCCTGAAATTTTTAGGTCTTAAATTAGTTTACTGACTAGTTAATGGTTGCATGATGAATTTTTAGTAGATTGTCCTCTGTATTACGACGATTTTTGTCAAGTTATTTTTAACCTGTTGTGCTGGTCTTTTGTTTTGCAGCAAGCTCAAGGATTCGTACAGTCACCCTCAAAATCCAAACTTGAATATAATTTCCGAAAGACTTCAGTAAAAAACAGAAGAACACCTGAAAAGAAAGTTGATACGGAAAGTGAATCCGAAAGTGAGAATGAAGCTGAGAAATGCATCGAGAAGAGCGAAGCCGAAAATAGCATCGAGGAGAATGCTACGAAGCCATCGACCTCTCGATTTCTCGAGTCGTTCAAAACTCCGCCAAAGTCGCTGGTAGAACCGGCGAAAAAATCTGTCAAAGAACTGGCCCAGAAATTTACCGGTCCCCCACGTGCACCCGTGAAAATCGACCAGAGAGATCCCGCCGAATTGCCTTTATCCGCCCGAGTTGCTCTGTTCGAAAAAGAAGCCGAAAATGCATCGGATTCGAGGACAAACTTTTCCTCGCAAAAACGAGTGTCTAGGCTGTCTTTCAGCGAAAAACAAAGCAGTCGGAACGCTCCTTCCACTTCGAAATGCTCCGGCTCTCAGTTCACTTCGCCAGTGAAGAAGATTGCTAAAATGTCTCCAGTGAGGAGCGATACCAAGTCGCCCGCGAAAAATGATGACAAATCCCCTTCCAAGTTGCCAAGCGAGCTTTCCGTATCACCATCCAAGGTCGGCAAACACACTTTTCAGCTGCACCGCAAGCTATTTGAACACGTGAGCGACGACTGGAAGGAGAACGAAATCAGCGCAAAAATCCGAGAAGAGCGGCAAAAGGACATGGAGGTGGTACTTAACAGGTGGAGCCATAAAAATAAAGTGGCTGCAGTTGCCGCCACCAGCAGCGTACATGGAGAAGGCCGGGCTCAGGCATCATCTGCACATACACCCATTGCCACAACAAAGTCACTGCCGAGCAAACTACCGGAACAGGTACAATACACGATGGTCTTGAAAATCTTTTTTTTTTTGTTTTTTTTTTGTTTTTTTTTTTGCAGCAGATTTTTTAAATTTTGCAAACTTGGATTTAACTTTAGGTTCCCAAAGCGATTCCTCCCCCGCCTCCACTTCCTGGACATGCTAATGTCGTTATCAAAGCCACACCAGCGGTTCGTTCAGTAGAGTCGAAATATATCGAGGAAAGTTCTAGCGATGAAGAAGTTGATGAAATGTGCGAAGAAGATTCTTACAAGAGCGACGACATAGCGGACGATGTCGCCAATTATAGTTCGGAAGGGGATGAGGAAGATGCCGAATGTGCCATTCGTACCCTCGACGAAGCCATCCCGGATGTTCGAGATGGTGTTTATTCAGATACAGAAAATGATGATAATGATGTTGAAGACGAAGATTCTCCCAACGAAACCGGTCTCGATTCCTCCATTCTTCAGGCGGCATTCACGAAAGTCACTCCGCTGAAAAACCCGTATCCAAAACCCCCCCGAGCGCCTGAACCTTACGTTTCCCCGGTGCGCAAGGTGAGACATATAAAATAAAAATTAAAAATGCAGAAATCTATCCAGAAAATAGAAATTTGTTAAATGCTTTTGGACAACCTGGACATGATTTTAAATTCACCTTTACGGAATAAATCATCGTTCAGATCAATTGTGGGGTTTTAATTTTTATCTCTTTAAAACAATTCTTTGAACTTCGTTTAGACTCAAGCGCCAGTTCGCATTTCCGATCATTATCAGCAACAAGCTAGAGACGAGGTACGAGACGTTGAAACTCCATTAATGCATACAGTGAGTTTCTATCGTCGCCAAAAGGAAACCATTCGTTTGACTCCGGTACGCCAAGTTGTTCGGCGCCAAGAGCTCCTTATGTCTCCCCCAGAGACCATACACAGTGCGGAAAATAGCCCTAGAATCGATGAGCGAGCTGATACCATACAGGATAAAATTAAGGTGAGTTCCAGTTGACTCACGTTTTGTGTTTCATGATAAATAGCTTGGCCAAGGATTTGAATTTTACGAAATTGTCGGATGATTTCAGGATCTACAGGAAGAAGTTAACCATCAGCAAATCATCATCCATCAGTCCAGTCAGGCGCTTACCCTGTGTCGCTCAACGAGCGAGTTCCACGGATCCCCCGAGCAAATCGAAGGAGAAAAGCTGCTGTTAATTGCCAGTGCGTAACGCTGGTCTTAACTGCTTCGTGAGATGTGAATATTTAGAGTTTTTTGCAGCACTAATAAGTGGTATTTTCTCTATCTTAGCTCAAAAGTTAACTGCCTGTTTAAACGAGATAAAACGACTGAAAACTGACGGTGCTATCGGTGCCGACGTTTTGTACTCGGCACCATCCTCGAAAGGATCCTTGTCCATCACCGATATCCGGTTGCCCCTCAAGAAAGCCTATCTGGAAGAAACTGCCAACGGAAAGATTGGTCAGTATGCAGAATTTAATGTTTGAAATCTGTTTCGCGTTTGTTTTCTAATTGATGCATTGCGTCGTATCTTCCAGGCGAGTTTGTAAGTTTCTTTTTGTGCTTGGTGAAGTTTCGATCGTTGGTGATCGCCACTCAGATGGTGTCCACGCATGACTGCATCTCGAACGGCGTTTTCTCGCTGCCGAATTTGATAAACATCAGGGATTTGAACCGCGATTTCAACGTGGTCGTCGAGGTGTATGGACTGCAGACGAAACGAGAGAACATCACGAAGCAGCAGAAAACTTTAGCCAATAAAAAGGTAACTTTTAAATTTATAGATGCTCATGAATGGGAAGGCACGTACTTTGATACGTGGAAGATAGATGCGATGTTAGAAAATTGGATAGTTGTTGAGCCAAGATCACAAAATTGACTAGAATTTAATGCTAAAATCAGTTGGAATGACCCGTGTAAATTGTATTGGACAAAGTAAAGTTTTAATCAGGTTTGATGGACACGTCTGTTAGTATTAATGCCATTTTGTGCAACCACCTGCAATTGTGCTTCCTAACTTGTCCCGTTTTCATTGAAGGAAAAAAGCAGACTAGCATTAACGCCAAAAAAGCGCCAGTCCAAGCGCGATTTGCGGATGGCATCGCCCGCGGTCCACGGCGCTGGCAGTTCATCCTCTGTGTGTACATCTAGCTTTGATATCATCGGCTTCGCTGCTCTCAACTTGAAAACTTTACAGCGGAAAAGCTGGGCCCTGGAAAAGGTAATAAACTGGATCCGAGGAATGCTGTTTTACTCAGAGCAATTTCTAAAGTTGAATTTATCTCCTTTTTCTCTTTTTTTTACCCCCTTTTTTCTTTTATTTTTAGTGTCCGCACAATTCTCCTCTGGATGGCAACATTTTCATGAAAGTGCAGTGTCACACAGACGTGAGCACATCCAAGGAACGTTCACAGGGCTTTTTGGTAAGTTGTTAATTCGTTAATTGTGTAACTAAATGACTGTCACTATTCAAACCCTCGCTTTATTTTGTTACAATTCTGAAATTTTCTTATACGTTTTTTTATTCACTCCTTTCGCATCTCCGTAGACTATGTTCGAAGATGTTGGTGGTTTTGGCGCTTGGCACCGACGATGGTTTGATTTATCTTCTCGCTACATTTCCTTCTGGAAGTATCCGGACGATGTGAAACGAAAGGTGAGAAGATAATCGATGCCATGGACTTTTACAACAAAAAAAAAGTCTTCCATATTTCACAATTGCAACATTTCCTAATGTTTTCACTCTGCGTTTCTCGTTTTTTAGGATCCGATAGGTACCATAGATCTTTGCAAGTGCATCACGCCCGAGGTCGGCTTGGTATCGCGAGACATCTGCGCTCGTCCCCATACGTTCATGCTTCTCACGGTGAAACCACCCTCCAAAAATGAGGAAAACACCTTGGTTTCTCAGAGTTACAGTTCTTATACCGTGAACAAGTAAGGCTTAAAGCTATACACTTTTGGAATTAAAACGGCGAATATGTCTATGGACTATGATTTTCATTGTTATTCATTTTTAATATCCTTTCATTCATTAAAGAAATATTGAAGGATGATAATTAGCTACGAGTTTAAGTTCTTTATTGAAAACTTCTAGGAAAAAAACAACGTAACAGATCTTACTTTTGTTAATTGATTTCTAAAATATGGCTCACATTTTGAATTCTGATGTAATCATTGCATCAACTATGACGTAACTTTTTTCCAATTTTGAAATTTGGTCTAGTCATAGAAATACCAAAATACTTTGTTATAATTTAGAAAATTTGTTTATTATCATGTAGATAGTTCAAACTGATAAAATAGCATTTGAATATGATTTTTTAATATTTTTTGTCATGTTCTGTAATTGTTTCCACCAAATGATAGTATTTGCACAATTTGAAATTTTTGTGAAACTGATGAAATGTTATCTTGTTTTTATTTCTTATAAGGATTTTACTGTCCGCGGATACGAAGGATGAGCGAATTTCTTGGTGTCAACAATTAAATCGTGCGATCGACAATTTGAGATCCTGGGATCCAGAAGCCTTGCGACCGATCCCAATTGACTCTGCGACTTCAAAATAAATCTTTCGAACTACTTTTTCATTTAGTTATACTTGTTTTTTATCGCTAAAACACTGCTATTCTTGAACAAATTCATCGATTGAGTGCTTAATTATTATTCATTTTTGTTACTTCGTGCATTTTATAAATCTATAGGAAATATCTACTATTTGAAAATGACGCGATTTATACTGCAACAACGTGTCAGGTAGAATCGTTTTTTTCTGTATTGAGATATATTAATCAGGTTTCGGGGCTTTTTAATATATTGCTCATCATAACCGCATATCTTTTATTAAAGGTCTGTAAAATAAAACTGAAGATTGACTACTTTACAAATAAGAAATAACAGGTGACTACCAAGAAAGGCGTTCAAAATTTGGCGATAATTTCGATTTTGTCTTTCAAAACATTCACTTAATTGTTTTGCTGTGACGAGGTACATTTTTGCAGATTTTGAATTTTATAAAATTTGCGGCGTTTAAATATTCTGAAATTGTTAAAATTGTACGAAAAATATATTGTTTTTTATTTATTTCTTACTCTTCGCATTATTATTTTCTCAAAATACAAAAAAGTGGTATAATTTGTGTTTAAAATCGCCCAAAAAAATGTAACCGACACAGCATTTTTTCATATGAGAAATGTTTCTTGAATATTTTTAAAAATTTGATATTAAACTTAGATAAAAGCGCGGTTCATTCTCATCATCATTCATCAGGCAAGGTGGCGTCATCTAGTAAACAAATCGGCAAATTATTCTAATTCCTTACTAACTGCAAACATGGTGGCGCCATCTAGAGAATGATTCGTCTTAAAATTTCTTTAATCTTTAAAAAGGTTCATAGAGTCTTGCCGAGATGGCGCCACTATTCCTATAATGATGATGAAATGCAATGGTCTTGACCTTTCCAACGACTTGCTCCTTAGTAAACCAATGAGCACGAAGGTGCACTTCTGGGTTTTGCGGTGCTCGCGGCATTTTTGATTTTCTGATTTATAGTTTTACTATCAACTACTAGATGGCGCCACTGTGCACGTCGCTGCATTTCCGACAAATTCGACGTGAGATGGCAGCACCGTTCGCGCTGATATGTCGCGGCGCTCCTATTGGGCAGGGTGTTGTTCGCTAGTGCTTGTGCGTTTGAAATCGGTTCGCATTTTAGGCAAGGAAAAAGTAACATTCGGTAAGTGCTTTCGTTTAATTTCATTTATTATTAAAGCGCGTCGAATTGGACGACATTCGCGCCGTTTCCGGAGAATGAATTTGGATTCGGGTCGCTTTTTGTTACCTAGAAATGTTAGCCCTAAAATTTCGGGGTGGGGTAAGGTGCGATTCCGCTTGGCGTGGTGAATTTACATGTCGGGATACCCACCTTGCGCTCCAGAATGACTCATTAAAACTCATTAAAATAAGCGGGGTTCGAAGGGATGTGTCACCGAAAGACGCATTTCACGTTGGACACGTTTTGTTCTTTGCTCTTTTAATGGATTATTAGCGTGTAGAGCGTACGTTTTATTTGGATAAAAAATTCGTTCGAAAGACTCGACCGTCGACGTTTCACCTAAGCGAAACAATAGGACCTTGGGTTTTCTCCCGAATTACGATTTTGCCAGGCTTTTTCGAAGGTTCGTTCAATTTTTACTGTTTTTTAAGAACGTTTTCGATGTCGGATATACTGTACATCGTAAACCCGATAAATATTTGACCCGAAATTTCAAACATCGCCAACCAAGTCCGCCTCTAATGACGCTATTGCTCAGGAAGTGACTTACCTGTAGGCCTATTTCTTCATCGTTGGTGCCACACCTTGAAAATCAACTCCTCGCCACTAATTAATATCCCAGCCACATGAAAATATGACTTAGTTTTAATAACTTATGCCGTGGAGAATACGGGTTCGTTGTTTGGATGGCTACGAGTACTAGCAAATCACAGAACCCTTTATACCAAACATAAACCTTTGTCGTGCCTTCCAGGCAAGTTTAAATACGAAATATATTTTAGAACCGCTGCTTAGTATTACCACAGTATACGTAATATGGTATTACGATAGTACTAGAAATTAAGATTGATGTCCAGTACGAGGGCTCATCCCTAAATCGCTTCATGTTTTGGCAACTCTAAGCGGAGTCCAACCTCGGGGTCATCGTCTAATTATGGACCAGGGTCACCTGTATTGATAATCGTGATTAATACACGACCCCGCGTTTATTTTAGATGAGTTCCCTATATGTTGCTATACTTGAACGAAACCCGTGTCTAATATGCGACGTAACAGACGAGGATCTTTCGTGTACATGTATTGATAAACATCAAACACATCGTCCTGTATATGGACGACCCCAATTATGATTTCCTGCACTCATGGATGCATCCATTGAAGCTGTATTTATAATTATTTTATTCTCTTAAACCGTCCATCACCGCGCTGGAATCCGAGAGGAATCTCGATCGTACATCATCGATCATCTCTTTGTTTAATTTTTAAGTCATTGCTCGGGTGTTGTAATTTCTGGGTAGTCCAATGTACAGTACACACGTAGTTGTTTCTGTCGAGCTCACAGTACCTTACTAGATCTCGTAAATGATCTTGAGAAATGTCAAAAACAGAACAAGAAGAACATATTTTTCTATCCATTAAATTTCATAAACAAGACCTGAAAAAAACTCTGACACAGCACAGTATACGGAAGGACACATGCGAACTCGCACATGTCAGGCTTTCTTAAATTGAAAAATGTGGCTGTTCCCTCTGTGCCACAACATTACTGGATCGGAGAAAAAACAAGGCCAGTGCGATGGATAGAAAGCGTGAAAGCCGATTAAGACGAAATGTTTAATAATATGGACGAGCCATCGATTTCAGACGCGAGTGGGGAAAAAGGTTTGTAAAGGCGGGTAAAAACATCGTCGCGTGTAAATAACGTCAAAGAGCGTTGACGAGACCTTTCGCCAACGACGAATCGCTCCGTGCATTATTAAACGCCATGTTTTGTTCTCTCAGACAAAATGCTCACTTTCATCGTTTTCACGTCTTGTTTGGTCGGATTAGAAATTCGTTCGCTTCTCATCGACCAGTTTTGGGAATTCGCCCGAAATTCAATCTTCTATAATCTATAAGGTTTCCACTCTCGTTTTCCATAAACGTCTCGTTGGGTATCATTTATTTTGAAGTACTTCTCCATTAGATAAATACAGTAAAACCTGTTAAGAGTGACCACCAAAAAAATGCTATGTTGGTCACTATACAAAGAATGCCTGAATTAAATTAAAATGAACATGTACAGTTGTACACTGTCATACATGTATTAAAAAACTACAAAAGTACAGAATCATCATGTCCATGTGCATTACACACAGTATATTTATTGACTTATTACACATTTGTTTTTTTTAAAGAAATAATTATCAAGTTTTCCTCGTTTTAAATGCTTTTTGCTTTTTATGATCATATGTGCAGTGATTTTTTCGATCTGAATAACATGATTGGCTGAATTATTTGCAAACCACTGGGGTTAAAGCAGGATGTACGGTGACTCATCCGTTATCTGGTCACTTTATAAGGTATATTGGCAATGTAAAAATTGCAAAAAAGACAACACACACTGGTCACTGTACACGATAGACAGGTGGTCACTATACGGAGAATTTTTGTGAAGGAAATGTACACTGGAAAAAACAAAACACTAAAAATTGGTCAACATAAACAGGTGGTCACCATTCAAAGGTGATCACTGTTCCAGGTTTTACTGTATACGACACGATAGCCTCGTAAAATGTATAGCCTGTGGGTTACAGCTACTAGCTGTCTTCCAATTCAGGTTTGAAGATTCGATGATGGTGTAGGGTTGGACTGATGAAGGTTAAACCAGCTCACGTTAATTCAAATAATTGATATCGCTCGTATTTGTAGTTCAGTTTTGCCCTAGACCCAGTATACTGGCCATGTGCCTGCTATTGGGCATAGAATAGGAATGGAATAAGATAAGATGGGTTTAACCCTTTCCAATGGTGGGCTCCAGGTTGAGCCGATAGAGGCACTTGTAAATTGGTCCACTCGCCCTGTTTCGTTTTGGTATCCATGCAGGGTAGGTGGGTCCACGTTGGAATCTAAATCAGAAGTCAGTTAGGGGACCCAGCGCCGGACACTTATCTCAAGAATCAAGTGCCCCGAGTCTTTTACGGGCTCTAGGTACAATGGGCAGGCTTCGGTAAGATCGCCTCAATATTTATTTCTTGAGCTTATCTTTATGATGATGGTTGACTTCTTTCTAACGAAGGGCTCACTAGTGAGCCAGTAAGCGCATATGTGCGTCTCAGGGTATAGTGGCAGGTGTGCTTTTGTTGCGAGTGATTTTATATTTTGTACGCGTCTCATTTTCACGTATTTCAAAACGGGACGAATTTGTATAATAAGTTATGTGCCATTCTGCGCTCGGAATGTCCACCAGGCGGGAGGTCGATCGCTGACGGATACGGAAATGATTCCAAAAAATGCGCGTGACTTTTTTGAGGTTTCCATTTCACGCGCGTTCCCGAAAGGTCGTGTTCCATTTAGTTATTTGCATTTTCACTTACTCTTTGAAGAAAATGGGCCGAACTAATTATATGTCCAATATAGTCGTTCGTAAGGGTTTGAGAAGCACCTTATTATTAATGGCCGTTGAACTCGCGAGTGTCTTTTGTGAGGAAATCCATTTTCGATTGGATTCCTCGTAGAGGAACAAAAAGGGTTGACGTTGGATTCGTCGTAGCAGAGGTACATCATTAAAGGGTACGCTATACTGTATAGTGAAGGGAAGTAATTTTCGTATTTCTGCGCTACTAGGTTTTCACCCATTATCTCCGTATTCTCTGGCTTCCGTTCCGCGCTGCAACGCCCTGATACGAAGCCACTTAAACGCGTGCCTTAAAAACACGCACTACTCCCGATCGTTAATTTCATCCTGGACGCAATTGGCGCAGCGTTTTGCATTTTTTCCGCCGATTAACGCTCATTGTTGCCGTAATTGGACCCGCTAGGACCATTTTCTGTCGACTGTAGTTGTTAAAAGCGCTCGCCTCTGGGGGAAGTTCATTGGGCTCGAATAGTCTTACATCGAAAATTGAATGTAATGTAGATTTGAGCAATTCACCGAGCAAGGTGGCTTAAGTTAGCATTCTCGTCTTGCATTCGGTAGACCCAGGTTCGATTCCCGGGTCGGCTATCCTCGATTGTGGTGAATGCTGAGATAGTTCCTATATATTACATCGGCCATGACCGTCTTCCTATTCCATCCCATCCTCCTCGTTTAAGTCCCAAACACGGGACATATGACTAAATTGTGATGTTGGGGTCCATCATGACCGGAGAGCGGGCAAATATTGGTAATGCATTTAAATTACCGATGGTTTGCCCGCTGGTTGGCGCTAGTGGTCAAAGTACGCAAATACGCACGGTACGCAGATACGCACGGGCAACTTGATTTGCCCTATAGTCTCACTTAATTTGTAAACTGGTACTATAGTGTCAATTGAATTGAACGACGGAATATAAGCTGCTCGCGACGTGGCAAAGGGTTTTGCGATCAACTTCCGGTTGTAGAATGTTCTTATAATTTCAAACGCGTATTTAAAAGTGAAATTTCGGTCATTCGGTGTTTCTCCAAATGTCGACGGATAATGTAGGTGCATGGGCGCGAGTTATTTCCAGGTAAATCCTTGGCTCGTTCCTCAAAAATGGGCCACGACCGTCATTCAACCTTCCTTTCCTCTTCAGCGTTGTCTCGCTGGTCGTTCTGTGGGTTGCTGGAGTACGGGTCCCACGACGAACATGTCGATGACACCATCTCATTACTTCCGAACATGTTTAGCATCATCTAATGAGAAAAATGAGGTAACATTTGAATAAATCTTATTAACGAGCCTCATTAGTCCAAATGCTTTTCTATACGTGACTCTGTGCACATTTTCATACGGAATAAGCTTCGAATTGACGCACTATTCGGCCACGGCTCATTAAAAGTTTAGTCATTTCCAAAACGAATATTGGCGAGCGCGTGCAGGGGTGGGTCTGCGGGCGAAGTACCTTTTTAAATATTTAAGCATCTCGGTGAAATATTGGCTCTCTCGTCCGTCAACTTTTGAATAATGCAGGCTGCATCGCCGTAGGGGCAGCACCGTGCCGGAGGTTGCGTTTTTAAAGTAGTTTTCGTGCTGCCATATCGACTGACCGCTGCGTTTTTTGGGCGTGAAACGCCTTTCCTTTTTTAAATTCATTTTTCTAATCTCGCGTTTTCCCCGATCCTCTCTGCAGGCAGACACGCAACCGCCTCGCGGATCATCTATGGATTCTCGCCGTAAAGTGGCCAAAGCGATAATATTTTCCGTTTAGGCATTTCATAAGCAGGTAAGCCGGACGTTTGTTTTGGTTCGGAGGCCTCGGTGACGATGGTTACTCGTAAACAACATCGACAACCTTCACCATGCGGTGATTGTGTTTTTGCTTCGTCTCGTAGCCTATATGCCTGTCAGGTACCTCCAACGAAGCGCTTTTTTTTCCCGTTTTGGTTAGCATGGTCAAACCCTGAAATTGCTTCCGCGCATTATTTCAAACAGGCTGTTTTAGTCGTTGCCCTCTGGAGTTGTCCATTATGCTCGATGTAACGTGCAATTTTTTTGTTTATACCGTCAATACCGCAGAAAATCGACGAACATACACGGTTCATAGCGCGGCAACGATTAATTTTCTAACGAAATGCAGTCGCACCTCGTTAAGGCGAATCCCAAGGGACGTCAAAATGTACTCGTTTCAACTGTAGTTCGTATCGGAAGTCAGATCAAACATGACAAACAGTAAGAACTAATATCATCGAAGTTTGATGAAATCCTACCCTACGTATATATATGCACGGGAAGGTGCTGCAACTTTTATCGGGGAATTCCCCGTTATACCGCGAATTCGTTTTAACCAAATGTTTGTAATATCCTTATTCAAATTTCTTCTAAAACGAAGAAATTAACATTATTCGTTCATAGTACCCAATAGTACGTGAACTGGAAATGAGTTCGTACTATCAGAAATTTGAAGCGAGTTTTTCTCTATGAGGTTCCGCCGGAGAACCTATCTTCCGTTGTGATTGTTCCGCAGAAAACCTCGTACATTTCGTTTTCCAGGGTTTAATCCGAATAGCGTTGGCCATTTGAAACGAGGGAATTTCCCTCGGTTCATGGTATATGCGCTAGTATGTCTTTCGGGAGCTCCGTCCATTTGATCGGGTAGTTTTACGAGTACATTTCGTTTCATTTTTGCTGAATCCGCTTCTGGTTCCTCGTCAGCTTCCATCTGCTCCGAATTGGAAGTTCCGTGCCAAATTGCTTTTTTTTCTCTCTCCCGCCATCGCAATTAGCCATTATGATATTCTAGTCTGTATATTATAATAAAAAGGTAGACGGAAGGCGGTTGTTGCGAGCTTTGTACGCTTCGACACCTGTCCGAAAATGACGCCCGGCGGGAACACCTCATTTTAGTCGACAAATTCATGCGTGTGCTTTATTAGATGCAGGATGTCAACTTCATTTATATGCATCGGGATCTTTTCGCATCTTCTCCCTTTCGCCCGAATTGATCTTCTGAAAAGAGGAAAACTCGCATGATCTGGCTCGTATTCAAAAAAGTCATTCGGTGAAGACGCTGAGAATTTCGTAGCGATCGTGGCGCCGCCTGGCGTCTGGAGTTTTATGATTTAATTGGCACGCGTACGCTCGTCCAAAAGGCCAAAATCAAGACTATTACGGGACTCCGAGATAATTAACTTCGCAGCCTATGTATTTATGAGGGCATGTACGTATATACGGTACATGTTCAGCATTTAAACGACAAGCACGCTGTTTACCTTTGATTCTTAAAAGAAATTGAAATGTATCGATCGATGCTTGCTCGTTATTTCGTTTTGACGATAAATTCCTCTCCATTTATAGAGTTGTGTAACCTAAAGTAGATTCCCGATTATCCGGAAAGGCCAAATCCCGTGGCGTAATTAGGGTGCGAGCACAAAGAATACTTACTTTCGACGTGCTTTTTTCCACATCTTTCGTGCATGATTGTTTTCAACTTCTTGTTTCCAGCTTTATGGAGCGCACAATGAACGCTGATATCAGCGTGATGGTCAGTGTGCTAGGGGAAACATTCCGCGTAAAACCTCGCACATGCGCATTAGCATCTCATCATGAGTGCGGGACACGTTTTTACGGTATGCGCATGGCTACACTTTTGACCAATAGTGATCTGCGTGCCACTCTGTCTTAAAAATTTGCTTTCGAATTTCCAAAAAAAAATGTTACATTCTTGCAAGCTTATAAGCACTTCTTGTAAGTTCAGCCTGGATCGGCTTAGCTTTCTTTGTGCGCGCCCTCATTTAAAAGAGCATGTCGCATTCTTATCCCGCTCGGTGGCGCTAGTATACGCCGTGTGGTAGGCTCTCTACCGGGTGGTAAGCCCCTGCAATAAGCGTTTTTTTGTGCTCGCCCCCGTAAAACGGTACTTGCTTTTGGTTTCTGTACCCCCCAGCCGGTGACGTCATGGTTTTTGTCGCTCTTCGACGTCACGTGTTTTCCGATCGATGTTAAAGCTTTTCGGATGCGACGAACGCGTCTCGAATCGGTGCTACTAAAATTGACCTCTTCGGTGTCCTGCAGACGCAGTTGGCACGCCACCCACGCGATGGTGTGGCGTGTTTTGCGTGCCGATTTAGTATATAATCACCGTTTCGAGAATAATTAATTTATCCCACTTTTTTCCCCATCAATCTCAGACAATAAGAGGCGCTCCATCGGGAGCCTGGAGTTAGGCCTGGAGACGGCTCACGCGTGCCAATCTGTAATTGTTGTCAAAACTCCTCAATTTGCGTAGACGATAAATAACGCGCGTTATGATTAGCTATATACGATCATTTTCGTCATATTTCTTCCAAGTTGTCTGGATTTTTCTGGGCTCGATCCCTTCGCCAGGCCCTCTCTGGCACGTGCTCCTGGGTTAGGGAGGGTCGCGTGGCGGTTGGGATTTGCGGGACTCGGCGCTTTTATCCCCGTAATGCTGTTTTTACGAGGGTTATTTTTTTTCTGGTAAAGCTCACTCTCCGCTCCGTCCCCTCTCTCCCTCCTCTTTATTATTTTTTTTGGCAATGTTCTATCTCGAGTGGGACACTCTGTTTTCAGCTCGGAGGGCTTTTAAAAGTCTTCGTAAAACTCCATTAAATACGCGTAAATCGTCTCCGATGCGTTTGTTTTTTCAAAAGTCGCTCCAGTGATTCTCGGACATGCTTCGCGGATTATCAGCGTCTGTTTATAGGATTTCAAAGACCGGTACTGAAAACGAACGAGCATGACATGTTACTTTATTGTGTGGCTTAACTTTTCCTGCGTCTGAATACAGTGGAAATCTGGAATCTCACGAATAAGAACCTAAGTCCTTGCAATTGCTAATTTCTGATGGTACCAACTCATTTCCAGCCCCCGTACGTGCTAGGAGGGCATGGATGATTAATGTTAATTTCTTCGTTTAAGACGAATTCCGAATTCGGATATTACGAATATTCGGCTAAAACGAAACAATGCATTTTCGAGTTCCCGAGAATTCGCGCTTTCAATTCAATTCAATTTCATACCCTGCAGTCAGCACACACAGTACCATGTGGCAGGGGGAGTCAATTCGGAATAACATGTACGTTAAAACGAACTTTAGACGTAATGAAAAAAGGTACGTTATAACGGGAAATTCACCGATGATCATCGCAGAACTTAATTCCCTTTCATATACTGTTGAGGTAAGGTTTCATCAAAACTTCGATGAAACTTTAGTTGTTAATAATGTACTGTCGAAGTTGTTTTTTGTCTGACTTTTGATAATACGATCAGCAGGTATACATGTATAGTTTAAACGAAAAATGTTGACGTCCATTGAAAATCGTCTTAATGAGGTTGACTGTTTTCATTTTCACCGTGCTTATATTTCCTGTTCGCTTAAATAAAGTAAGTAAAAAGACAATTTCTTCATGCGTTACGAGCGTTGGTTTGGTGGATTTTTTACGACCTAATGAAGAATAACGTCGGTAACGAAATTACTATATAATCTTTCTCGGAAAAACAAAAATTATTAGGACTTTAAAAATACAAAAATGATGCACTTGAGTTGCGGCATGATCTCACGCAGACGAAGCGTTGCTAGCTAGCAGCGCCACCGCTAAAAAGTTTTGGGTTTTCTCCTTTTTGGTTTTTTCATTTGGTGGATACGGGGTTTTAGTGATTTGTCCGAATGCAGCGAAACTCTGCAATATAACAAAAGTTGAAAACTCGAAGAACCGCAAAAGCGCCAATTCCATATCTGAATTTCGTTATATCCGACATACCCCCCTTTGCCTCCATCGCCCATAATGTTATCGCTGCATCCAGTTTCAGAAGTACACGCTGTAGCATTTATCATTCTTCGCATCTATATACTACACCCTATCAGTCCATTGCGCCTCCTCAGTTTTCAAAGAGTTTTACAGGAAATGCAGGCCGAGCCAGTGCTCTTCAATAGACGCGTATACGGTATTAGAGCTGCAAAAAATCCCCTTTTTTGATTTAGACCCAACATGTTTCACTCTGTCGTGTAACTCAGTCGTTGAATTTGTTCGGAAATCGAGGAATCTGGGTGGCCGAGGGTGACGGGAACGGGTCGGTTACGAGATGCGGGAGCGTCGAATAACTGGGGGTATATAAATGAAAAACGTCCGGATACGATGACAGATGTTTTGAGTGGATTTTGGGGCCCTGGGTTCTGTTCAAATGTCAAATTGGCTGGTTTCTGTGACCCATTTCTGTCCTAAAGCCCAGCTGCTACGCTCTGTTTTTATTTGCTTTTTTAATCGAGCTCATTGCGATCGGATATTATTATTATCCTCCGACAAATGAGGAGATGGTATCGCGATCTTTCCTTTACATAAATCTTTCTGGGGGTATGCAGGACACGCCACTTTTGTATCTACTGCAACCCTTGAAATGCCACACGAGAACATTTTACTAGCCTATAAAAATATTTTCGTATAATTAAGAAAACGTTTGGTAACGCGAACGCGCATATAGCGGTGTTCGCGACACATTGCCACGAAATACGGTATATGTATAGCTTTTCTAGACGAAATGCATTACGTTTTCTTTATGGGGCTATTCAAAAAGGACGTCCACAAAATTTGCCAAAAATTGGACTCCTCCCTACCCACTGTCCGCATTGTGCCCGGTCAATCAGAACCCCTCCCCGCATCCCCCCATTCGGACGTCCGAAACTTTAAAAAAATTGTATTCGCAAAATGTTGAAAGTTTTCCAAATTTTTACTTGGGAAACGTAGATTTTAGATAGTTGAAAAGGTTGAGAGTTTTTAAAATTTCTCCTCGGAAACTGATGAAAATTTTACAAATCTTTTTTACAAAAATTTTTACAAATCCAACAGTTGAAAAATTGGATGGAGATTTGTCCTCGGGAAAACTTGGACATTTTTTTGCAAATTTGTCCTCCGACCTGAAAACGTGGAAAAATGTTGCAAATTTGTCCTCGGGAAAACGTGGAAAAATTTGTAAAGATGTCCTAAGAAAAGGTTTAAAATTTTGCAAGTTTCTGTTCGAGACAATGAAAATTTTGAAAATTTGTACTGGAAAAATTTTAAATTTTGTAAATGCACCCTTTCGCTTTAAAGTTCTTTGAACTTTTCCAGGTTTTCTAGGACTGGGGGTACCTAGCTAGCTGTTTACTGACTTTTGCAATTTATAACACACCCATGCGATGTTGCGCTATCTTTCCCCTTTACTTTGGGAACTGATTTTATTTGGCATTTTTTTTATCGAGGTTCGCGTATATGGATAAACTATTTTTTTGTAGAAATGATGTCGATATTCGAAAAGATGGAGGCTGCTTATTGGAAATGATGTTTGAAACGTGCGAAGAGCGAAACTGGCAGTGGGAGTGATTGAAATGGATGCCAAAGTTCCGCTGTCGAATATACAAAGTGTAGTTTACTACATGTCGAGTCTCAAATTGATATCGCTGCTGGAAGACGTTTTGCTAAAATGCAATTCCGAGAATTTTGTCTCGGAGATTGAAAGGCAGGCGAAAGGTCGTACCTCGAGCTGCATATGGCTTCTGGGAATCGAGTGGACCATCTTCATTGTCACGTCCCGTACTTAAGTAGGCTCCGTTACTATTTTGACGTAATGTCTGCCCTTTCACGTTATTTCCGCATCATGGTCCGCGTGGTTTCCGTGGCGAAATCGAGGGCCATCTGCCCACCCCCAAACCACTCTGTTCACGACCGGTGTCGATGTTATATCCTCGGGGCTTCTATTCGTGTTCGCGTTCCGACCCCGATTTCAGAGAAAAGGGAAACGCAAACTGATCCTGGAGTGTTATTGAATTTGGGGGGAAAACACGAAGAGGGATACTAAATAGATGGGTGAGAAGAGAACGGACATGTGGCCAACAATGGAAGGGTCAGGGGTTAAAAGCGAGCTATTTTAAACCGACGTTTTGGCCCCCCCGTTGCTGAGGCCATGACAGGGTTTGTGTCGCTGGACTGTTACGACCTAAACGGATGGACCGACCGTAGAAGCGATGACGGACAGGGGTCGCTCATTTACGTCCGTCGAAAACTCCCGAAACGATTACTTCGTTTGTCCGTGTCTTGGAAGCTGGGCTGATCCGACAAAAGGTGACTAAAGTTTCGTCGAATTGGTTTGGATGAAATTCTGACCCGTGCACGTACTACAGTATATGAATGGGAAGGCGTCGCGCAACTTTTGTCGGGAAATTCCCCGTTCTATAGCTAAAGTTCGTTTTAATGTATTGAACGTGGCGCGAATGGTCGAAAATTCATTCGTTTTAGCCGAAAATTCGTAGTATCCGAATTCGGAATTGGTCTATACGTAAACGAAGAAATTAACATTATTCGTTCATTGCGATGTTACAGCGTCGTTCAATATATTTGGAAACGAGTTGGTGCTGTCGGAAATTCGTAATCAGGGTGCATGGCCACAGGTCAGGGAAGTCACGGAAAAGTCAGGGGAAAAAAAGTAGTCATGGAAATTTTCCAAAATAAAAGCAAAATGCTATCCCTGCACTCAGTCTGCTAGCTAGCAGCTTCATCCCCAATCCTCTTCAGATAGACTCGTTACACAAAATCTAGTGTTTTGCCAAATTGCAAGTGTTATTTTATTTTTCTTTATGACAAAAAATTGATATGCATTAACGAGTAAGTTTTGATCAGGGAATTTTGGATTTTAGACAGGGAAAAGTCAGGGAAATTGAAAATGAAAAGTTTGTGGCCACCCTGGTAATAAGCGTGTTCTTCTTAAAGTCCCAATACAAACCAACGAAAAAACCAAAGCTAAAAACCGAAAACCAGAAACTTTGCCTGAAAACCAAAAGTTGATTTTCAAGTTTTGTTGTTTAGTTTTCCTCTACGTTCGAGTAGCGGTGTATCAAGGGAGAAAGAGAAAAACTTTTTGGCGGTGGCGCTGCTAGCAACGCTTCGTCTGCACGAATCGATATGCCGCTGAAACTCATGTGCTCACCGATTGGGATTGTAAAATGACGATAGTTACACGCAAAACTAACGTAAAAATACGAATCTCAATAAAACAGTAGCTATAGCCTTAAAAACGTATTATTAACAACAAACTTACAGCTCTCGAGTTGTTCTATAACGGACGAAATCACCGCATGCGCTTGTGGAAATGGTTATCACTGTAGGCCTATACTGTGTTGCTATACGTTTATCGTCTGCTAAGTTTGCTAAATAGGTGTTTTTGTGGTGTGGACGCCGACATTTTTGAAAACTGGTTTATGCAAACCAGAATATTTTGATTAGGTTGGTTTCGGTTTTCAGTTTTTGGTTTTTTCGTTGGTGTGTACGGGGCTTTTTCTTAATGAGGTTTCGTTGTATATCTCCAGGCCTTTTAGTATCATCCTGATGGACGCCTAGGAGCCGTGGTTCCTGGGATGCTCTCCGCCATCACTTTCTCTCTTTTTCAACGACTCGTTTTAGTAGCGTCAAGATGATGGATCGTCCTTATGACAGTCCCAATTGCTCCACCTCAACTCTAGGCATTACTTTATTGCTATAGCTGCTTTTTTTCTTTTGTCCAGCTAGCGGATAAATCCACGTTTTATTTTCCTGTGGGTTGAATGCTCCGTTAGGTCCTTTGCCTTTCATTTTTTGCTTCCAAATCTTAGTGGAAATCTATAAATATAATGTACGTTATGCCTAAGATTAGTCCTTAGGTGAGGCGCGATATTGATTATTTGGCTACAAGGCGAGCCTGGCTCTAAATTAGCTCACGGACCACGTCTTATTATGATTCAAATGAATACTCGGTTGACATCAGCCGCAATCTGGGTTCAAAGTCTCGCTTTTTATTAATTGAAATTCTTCGTCTAGCCACGTGATATGATGGCGCCGTCCCAAGAGGGCCAGATTCACCATCATCGGATATGAATGATGGTATGAGATTATTGATTGGTGTCTTTTTTGCAGTCTGGTCTCATTAAAGATTTCAATCAGTTTGCGGAGATTTCATTAGCCGATAACCATTTTTGTGCGCGTCGATTTTGCGTTTGCAAAAATCACCGTCAGGGGGACTATGGCTCGATATCTTTTGGCTCTGTGCCGAATCCAAATGCGGGGAAATCTCATTAATAAGAACTCGCTTTATACGAATTTCCGATTGTACGAACTTACCCAAACCTGCAGTTCTAGGGCATGGACGGATAATATTCATTTCTTATTTTTTGTAGCTCCGGAGGATTGCGCTATATACATGTATAATAATTAAGTTAAGACGAAGTTTGGGCAATTTGAAAGGTATACGTTGTAACGGGGAATTTGCCGAAAGAAGTTCTGTTGCAGCACCTCCCATGCATTCATTTACGTTTTATAGCATTTCATTCAAACTTCGATGAAAGTTTAGTTCTCGTTGTTTAAATCGGGACTTCTGATATATACGAACAACGCACGGTTTAAACTAACCATTTTTTTTTTCGACCCTCGAGATTCGTCTTAACGAGGTTCTTAGTTGATTCAGAACGCTAAAGAACGTATTTTTAGGACGCAAATGTTACGGGGTTTCCTTCGCAACCAGCAACTCGTTAAAAACAGTTGCATCAGAGTCCACGCAGGACCCCTCTGGGATTAATGGCCCTGAAGCTTAAGCCGTATTAGTTTTATGGTAATTCCGGCTCTGCTGGGACGTTGCGACGTAATCAATACTGTTCGAAAAAAGGAGATGATCGAATATGTGCAGGATTTTAATTTGATCAAAATGCACCGAATGATCGCGATGCACATTGGTGTAAAGTTCTTCTGAAGGATGCAGATCTATCTCGTATACTGTATAATATAAAACAATATGATTGAAATTCTTGCTATTACATTTTTGTTTTTTCGGTTATTTTCTCTCATTTGAGAATAGTTCTTTTAACTTGGGAGGTCGAGAATTAAACGAGAAAAAAAACCCTTGGAAACAATGTTTTTTGTTATTCTACACAGCGTTGCAAAACTAAGATAAAGATCATTTCAAATTTATCTTCGGCATTATTTATGGTCTATTCGAAGTTATGAATCGTTCGTGCCCTTAAAACATCCATTCTTTCAAATCTTGAAGAAATCTTTCCGAATCTTGAAATTACACATTCCGTTTAATATCATGTAAAAGAAGTTGAAAATATCCAGAGCATAGGCACGTAATTTCTAAAAAGTCTTTCAACGATTTTGCAATTTTTTCTCCATTTCTGATCTTTTTTAGTTTTATGAAAAGGATTTCCGAGCTAATTTTGATTTTCCCGATTTTCTATTTCGAGTTGACTGGGTCGTAAGTTCAGTCGGTCCTTTCAGCGTCACACAATCTGCCGCATATTCGAGAAAAGCAAATCAAAAGTGGAATTAAAGCTGAAGTCTTGTTGCTCTTATTGATTTTCCTATTTTTATCGACTGGCGGCGCTATTTTTCGCAATTTGTTTGTGTTTTTCGCATGCAAAAAGCTTTTCTTAGTCCTGACTGGACAAAGTATATTGCCAAGGAAACCATCGTTATCCAGGTGAATGTCTCGGGCGAGACTCGAAAAGCTCTCCGCAAGAGTGGGGCTTTGTGGAGGAATCTTTGTGGCAGCTTTAAACAATTGTCAGCGTTAGAACGAGGACAACTCAAAACATTCTGAAATTGATGGAGGTTTGAAAATTTAAAAGGATATACCACTCTTCGATTCGAGGATGCCATTGTTTCGATATAATATTGATTGAGAAATTCTTATAATTGAAAGAATGTCGATCACGGCGCCATCTGGTTTAGTATTCATAAACTTCAATCATCTTATACATGCATGTCTAAGAGCATACCGAGCAAGGTGGCTGAGTGGGTAGCATTCTCGCCTTGCATTTGGTAGACCAGGGTTAGATTCCCGGGTCGGCTATCCTCGATTGTGGCTTTTCATGGTTTCCCACAATCCCTCTAGGGCGAATGCCGGGATAGTTCCATATTAAATCGGCCATGACCGTATGTGACCATGCAGTCTGTGACCTAGGCTGGGTTGGGGTGGTAGGATATCCTCCCCCGGCCCCGCTTGGGTCGCAGATTGCACCAGCCTCGGGGGGAAGAAGTATTGAGGAGGTATTGACGAAGTATTGTGGTAGTATTGAAGTATTGAAGTAAGAGAGGGGAATGAGTCCCCATTCAGTTGGTAGCGCCCCCAAAAATGGGGGGTCCGTCTCAAAGGACAAGGCTGCAAGTAATCCAATCCAATGTACTTACTATTTCAAGATTTCCGCGGAATGGTGAAAAATGTTTACCTCTGTTTCACTCTAACACCAGTTTGAGTTTGTACCATGAGTTCAAAAACACCCTGTATAAACATTCGTTTTAATGTCATTCGATTAAATGTCAAATATAACATGTATTTATATATTTTATTATATATTATACAGTATTTATTACATATTTATTAGATACTAGCTTAGACGAAGAAATGCTTAGTGCGCATGCGCCGCCAGACGGAATTTTATTTACATATACATATTCTATCTGAGTCCGCTTAATATAAGAAGTTCATGTAACTTCGCATAAAACGGATTGGATGCGTTGTTCCGAAGTCTCTGCAAGTTTCATTTCCGTCCGCTAGACAGGGCAAATGTCACGGTAACATCGTCGTGTCGCGTGTGCCAATACCAGAGATGGCCATTATATCGGTCGTAATTAGAACTCCATGGGTTGCCACCCAACGGCGCGAGGAGGTCAGGGGCAAAGTTTGGCCCTGGGATTTATTGGATTTTTATTCTTGGTCTCCCTGACAATCGCTTTCAAAAGACTCGGATGGACAAACAATGTCCTGGAGGAGACGGGATATTTATTTATTAAGCGACAATCGGGAATTCTCATCCAATTTGTCGATTTAGGCCAAAGGCTGCTCCTCAAACGCTTTGTTCACTTTTGAATTTTATCAACAATATAATTCGGGCATTTGGTGGGGATGTTCCCTCATGTCTACTTTCCCACCGGCCTTTCGTATCGCCATCTTGTATAGCGCTTTGAAAACAGTACTGTACGAGGCCAGAGAATACCCGTTTTGTGTTTCATCTATACCAATATATTTATATATTTGGAAATACAGTCAAACCACGTTAATACGAATCTGAATTGACGTCAAAATTTGTTTTTTTAAACCGTAATTCGTATTATCAGGAAATCCCTCCATCGATGGATCACATGTATCGGAAAATTCTCCCATTATGACGTCGTGCCTGTTTTACATATTGTCTAAAGTTCTTTGTGGCTTAAAATAACGCTAATTCTCGGAAAGTCAAACTTTCCATCTGATTTTAGCCGAAAATTTGTAATATCCGAATTCGAAATTCGTCTTAAACGAAGAAATTGCCTTGATTGGTCCGTATACCCTGGTGGAAAGATCAGTATACGGTCACTATCACTATGAATAGTGGTTTTTCGGACTACTGACATTACTATACTGATGTCAGTATGGCTGAAATATCAAATTAATAAAATTAATTAATAGCCTGTAGACTTTTAATGCTCGAATCCTATCTGCATATAACATGT
>JAQGAO010001304.1:0-25308 GCA_034697705.1 Ommatoiulus sabulosus
CATTAATTTGTAACCATTTCATTACAGCACTGTGCAGTCATTCCATCAGATTTACTCATTACATTAGGTCAAATGTAGGTATTACACACCAAATTAAGTGAATAATTAAATTAAGCTTTGTACATTTAATTAAAGTAGTTGTTCAAAGTGCTTTCCTTCTTCGCCAAGGCACTCAATAGTTGCCTGTGCAGCCTGCAGTACAGGCAATGAAATGTCTCTACAGGCTATTATACTCCTATCCTTTAGTACATTAATTGAACCTGGGGGTGTTTCATAGACTTTTGATTTCAATGCTTAATCTGTGAATTGGCCTTTCCATCGAATATTCTAGTACGAGCTTTCCTGCATTGCACTGCTGCTGTGAAAGTTAGCAAACATGACAGAAACTAGAATATTTTTTGGAACATGAAAATTGATAATGGAATGTTGCAAATGCACCCATTAAACTAATTTCACGATGCCCTTCAACCTTCTAATTGCACGTTTAGCTCTTAACGATTACGGTTTAGAAAATGGCATCACATTTCAAGGTCACCAGAAATTGCCTCATTTGATAGTGCCCACCTATATTACCATAATACCACAAACTCAGATTTTTACCTCCAACGCAATCACAAATAATCAAATAGAACCAGACTTAAAACAGCTAACTCTGTATATATGTATTTCGAGTAAAATATTCATGAGAGCTGGGAACTACACTAGTCTCACGCAGTTTGTTGAAAACACCAGTAAACCTCTTGAATCCGGTATTATGTGGTTAGGAAATAGGAAGCCGTCCATAGTTACTAAGTACTCTCTACGAGCAGCAAGAGCACTTCCACTACAAACCCATAAACAAATAAAATATCGGAATATTCAGTATATGTAATGACGTGCGACATTGTGAAGCTAGGTACACATCAAGGAAACATTAAGGAAACTGTTTCTGAAACTGGAAATTCCCAATTCGGAAAGCCGGTTAACGCACGGTTCGGAAACCAAGTTTCAGTTCCTTTGGTGTGGACCCACCATTAGAATAACGTACATAATTAAACACTTTCAAGTTCCTGCATGTTACAACTGCAGTAACATGTCATTCAGAGTGCCAATCAAGTGCTTACATCTTTTTCAGACTTGCTCGCTCATCAGAGCTGTATGTGCGGGCTTCAATTAGCTCTATTGCGCACTCAATATAAAGTTATTTGAACTTTTTTTACTCGAAATACTCCATACTACCACCTCCTAAACAATTTACAGAACCACATCAAGAAACGCCCTGTAATATCATGTAATATAGAAAATAAACGGTGCTATATATAGCATAATTTCACAGACTGTAAAATATAATACGCCATGTTATATGCAAGCACTTGGAATTAAACAAAATCACGATTAAAACATCGTAATAACTAGGTATACATTTACAAGCTGTTAACTTGTTTATAAGTTAGCCTGGGTTTGACCTGGGCAACACACTGTATTATTAAATGTGGCCGTTTTTAAGATATATATTTAGCTGAAGCGTCATAATCTTAACATGTGTTGAAGTGCTTTCAGGGGCTTTGTCAGTTTTTATGCATGGCTTTATCCTTCACAAGGCGGAATTTTTAAAATTTCGGCTAGCATGTGCGCAGCTCACGGACAGCCGGTATTACAACCGGTACGGTATAAACGAACCTGTAGATGTAAATGTTAAATCACGTTTCTAACTAGCGATATCGATCGTTAATAAGTGCACCCAGTAAACTGCTGGTTTGGGTTATTTTCCAAGTTTAAACTGAAATCATTGCACAGGCAAAAATGCACTTTTATTTTACCCCCATCTTTTATTAAAAGCTCATGGTACTTTCGCGGTGCAAAAAAAAAAATCAATAAATCGCCGAAAGGCTAGAGAATAGTGGCGCTTCAACATCGGAAACGTTATCCAGCATAGATATATAGATACTAAATATAAACATATATATCTGCTGTACGGGCGCTCATTGAGATGACACGTAACATGATATGACACGATGCAAAAAGTCACGTGACCAAATACATGTACATGGTGGGTGATATTAATTTTCTCTCGTCGCAGACACCAGCTTATAAAAGCTACGATGATGTCACTAGTAACAATCATGCCAATATATGATAATTTATGGATAAGTACACGTGAAGCAATAAAAACTACGATTAAGAATTTTTTCCGAGTTTCAACCCACCTCACAAATAAAAATGGCAACAGATGATCAGTGGGGAGTTACCATGTGTAAAATATAGATTCTAAAGAAAATGTCTAACGATCGCACGAAACTTCCGAGTAAAAATGAATTACAAATGAGTATTACCTGCTGTTCTTGGAAAATCGGACACGAAACGAAGATCAAAGTTGCAGGGTAATCAGCAAAAGACTCGATCGTTGCATAATCTAGCTTGGACAATCGTTGATGAAGCCATTGACGAAGTCAGAGTCATGTAAATTTACTTAATTTAGGGAATTGAACCGTTCGTAATACGGTACGATAAGTAATTGAAGATCCACACAAAATTTCTCGACCAAACTGTGAAATTATGAGACACGTGGACAGTGTTGCACGTGGCACAAACTGGCAACCATTAACCCGGGAAATCGACTGGATGGTTTCGCCATCTAGTAACGCAGTGCCCAAACAAGAATTGCGCGAGGGACATTCGAAAAACTCCGTCATACCACGCACGTACAAGTATATACATGTACACGCATATGTACATGTGTATTTTTTAATGTTAGGCGGAGAGCACAGTGACACTTATTCATGTAGGTTGAAAATCAGTGTTGCCTAGTGGTAAGGGTCTGCAATACCACTACGCGACACTGGTTCGAAATAAGTTGGCAACCTACATGAATAAGTGTCACCGTGCTCTCAGCCAATGGTCGTAAAATGGTCATGCGGAGCTACAGTACGTGTGCGTGCACGCGGTGCATTAGGGGTACTCAGATACTTTGCAAATCGTGCTTTGGGAGTTGTGAAATGACGTGTGCAAATATCGACACGCTAATTGGTTTAAACAAATTCACTCGAAGTTAAACCAATTATTGCATTCCTTTTGCACACGTGACTTCCCGGCTGCAGAAGTGGGATTCGTACAGTAGTTCGTAAAGCATGATTTGGCTGCCATATTTTACCAAATACCAATCCCCTTACATCGGTTAACTGCATAAACTTGTAATGGACAATTATTTTCATATTATTTTTATAGCCTCGTTCCCATTTTTTTAAAATAAAATGAACACGAAAAAATTTCAGGTTCAATGTTACATGTATTTAACTTTTTCACAATTGAATCATGGAATACGAAATCATTTTAAGACCAATGAAAATTTTGCTAACTTAAAGCGTTTTCAATTGAACTCAGTACCCTATAGTCTGTTTGACAACAATAAATGCTGTGGTAAGTGGGTCGCATATCGCTTAATTATTCAAAAGCATTAAAGTAACACGAAAACAAAATTCAGGTTCAATTGAATTTTTTCACAACTGAATCATGGAATACAAAAACTTCTTAAGTGCAGTGGAAAATTTGCTGACTTAAAGCGTTTTAGTAGCATATCGTTTATTTATTCAAAGGCAGAAAAAAAACAAAAAACGGTATACATGTATTTCCTAAAAATTACCAGGTTTCTGCATGGATAAAAAGATCAAATTCATGTCCCATGGGAACTTGTGTAAATATTGCTGTTTCAAGTCAAACAGCCTAGGAAGTTTTTAAAAGAAATAACATTTTCGATTCTCCCTGTAAACCTACACTAATCAAAGCGGGGGCGTTTGGTGATCGCGTATTTGCATTTCTCAAAGATGAACTAGGTCATAGTTCACGACTTTCATCGCCCTACTGAACCTTTCCTCGGTGTTAACACCCTACATGAAGCCAGGGGTGATGGATTGATGCTTCGCGCAGGATGACGTCACCAACATGGCGTTAATGTATGCTAATGAGCTTGGCTTATTCACGCGGTTGAATGGCTGCCCGCCATGCAAAACAGACCTATTTGGAGAAATGGAGCGAAAAAGTTAGGAAAGAGCACGACATTTTATTCGGCTAAAATTACCCGTGCTGACCCGTTTTTATTAGCGGTAAAATGGGTGTGAAATCAGCCGCTATTGCGGCTAATACGGAAAAGACAATGACTCCGAAAAGAGCTAAATTTAGAAAAAAATATTTCTGGTTTCCGAAATAAAAAAAACAACATTAAAAAATAGATCAATGCCAGCCCGTAGAAATAAAATTATGCTAATTAACGGGATAACTAACCGAGACAATGATCAAGGCTTAACGAGCGAACCATGCAAGTGGCGCTAGTGTCTATGGCACCTGCTGCGGTCAAAGTCGCGCAATTGTCTCATTTCTTTGCACAGGATGCAGCAGTGACATTGTGACTACCAGAGTCAACATGTGAGTAACAGGGTTATTTGTCAGGTTTTTGTTTATTTCCACCAGATGGCGGAGTTTTGCAGTGCGTGGCTTCGGCTGCGGTCAAAATCAGGAAATTGATTCGTTTCTTTCCACCAGATGGCGCAGTGTGAATGTGCGCAACAGCCAGGGAGCTTTTTCAGCTTTTGTTTCGTTTGACCCTGAATGGCGGAAATGGCCATTAACGAGCATTAATGTGAGAAATATGGAGCATTATCAGCTTGTCGTTTCTTTCTACAAGATGGTGTTTGTGTATTGCATTTGATTAGATTAGATGTTTTTACCCATTTCAAACTGAGGGCTGTAGAATTAGCCAGTGTGCACTGTGTGCTACCCTGTGACTATCCTTGTCAGGGCTAAGACGCTTGATAGAGCTACAACCATGTCACTACAGGCGTTTGTCAGCTTTTGTAATGTTTGCTGCGACCACAATTAAGATAGTTTCGTTTCTTTACGCTAGATGGCGCAGTTTGAATGTGCAAGTAATGGATCTAAATAAACCTTCAAACCGATGAACAGAATTGCTTGGACCCCACTACATGTGTCAATGTACGAATTCAACGAAAATATGATAACTTGAGAAGAAAGTTTCTTGGGTAATTGCTTCGTATTTATTTGCTCCAGATGGCGCAGCTTGATTGCGACATTCGAAGTAATAAAAGTATTTTGACAAACGGGATATATGCCTTTAATGGCTCGTCGCGCCAAATTCAGATTAGGGTAATTGGTCATGAAAGCAAACTTACTGTAACTGCAGATTATCTCTCCATTTTTTTATGTATTTTGAGGTACTCGTTATTTTTAGGCACGGTTAGAGTGAAAAACGGCTAATAGACGTCGCTCATCCCACACACAATGGCGACCAGGACATTAATAATTGCTATAAATTAAAACAATGTAGTTAGCCATTTTCGGAGTCAACGAACTTAATCACGACAATTTCCGAAATTGTTTCGTTTGGAGTCTTGCAGCTGTACTAAGCTAGAACAAAAAAACGCCCAAAAGACATCATCATTAGCAAAATTATTATATTATTTGATTGCAAAAAAAAAATGATTTTTTTATATAATAATTAATTACATAATTCCATCCAAAGAAATGTTGAGATGCGCTAATCTCGGATTAGAGCAACCGGATGTGAGTCAGCAGGCAAATCAATCGCCATGTGGTTTTTAACACGCAATCAGAAATACAGAAATATTGGAAATAATTTCATGATGCAACAAATAATGTAAAGGAAGTAGAACGATAACAATGAAATAAGATAACAAGTGCAACAATGTTGCCTTACGAAAGTTTCTCGATTCATCAACGAGAGTAAAAAAATTACAAAAAAAAATCGGAGAAACTTATGGGGAACTGAAATAATTTAAGCTATTCAAATTTAGCAGAAACCTTTTATTCAAAATATTTCGTTGCATTAAATATTTTACATTTAATGAGAGTATGCAATATACTTAAGTTATGACGAATGTGGGACGATTAAAAAATGGAAAAGTTTTTAATTTATATTTTTTAATATTTAAATTACATATTATGTAATTACCTATACAATAAATTTGATGATTATTTTGTACAATAAAGTATAAATTAAATAACGTTGGTATAAAACACGAATTTGCAATGATTTTAATTTATTTTTGCTGAAAATCTAATGTTTGGATATTAAAAACGGTGGATGGTCTACGTTGTGTACTATGCTGCGTGACGTCATCAACGCGAGCGTTTTCATCAGAAGTTGGAAAACACCGTTTTGACGTCATCGCTGCTTTGGGAAGTAACTTCCTCGAGTCCTATGCCAAAAACACAAGATAAAAAAAATCCTGACCCAGAAAAATACCGAAAAATATTTGAAGAAGAGGCCACACGCCCCACTCGCACCCAAGCATCAACAAAAATGATAAAAAAAGCGTTTCGTTTGCCTAATGGGGAATTTCTGTTTATTTTTTCTCCGTGTAAAAGGGGTTAAAAGGGATAAATATGACGTAGGTCGGCAAAAATTTAAAAATAAAAGAGTGAAAAGAAAAATAAGATTTTGTAAACACAGTTTTAGTAGTTAGCCCCTCAAGTCTCAGGTGGAGCCACGATCCGCGATATAATCTTAGCATGTTTTGGTTTATTTACGCCAGATGGCGCAGATTGAATGATCAACTGCGCGTGCAGTATAAGGATGCAGTCTCCGCCATCTTTATCATTTCAAATAAATTTGTATGACATGGGATGATGGAAGGATCGACTCAATGAAATCGTGTACATAATTACAGTAGTTCTTACTGTATATCCAGTAAAACGTTGTTCGGTTATGGAAAGTCAATTCAATTCTTTACCCTGCATTCAGTATACATAGTACCATTTGACAGGAGGATCATTATATAAATTAAGTCAGACTAGGCAGGCTGGTCATGATGGACCCCAACATCACAATTTATAGTTACTTTTCCCGTAATTACCGGGACTTTAAAGACGGGGATGGGATGGGATGGGAATACATGTACACGTAATACTGTGGATTTTGCATTCGAAGCTCTTGTCTTAGCTCAGTTAATGCACAGAGAAATCAAGTCATGATTGCGTATCGTAATCTCTTAAACAAGTACTGTATTTCTTCCAATTAACCAGTTTTTACAACGACAACGTAAATTTTTAAATCCTATGAATAATCCGAAAAGTTGAAATTGTTTCTCTTTGTTTACCAACTTGGACTATCCGAAATCCAACCAATTTGGGGAAATCCCCTGTTACCCAGAAAAATAAAAGTGCATGAGAAAATTAAGCTATAGTATTAATGAGGAAATGTGCAACTATAGTTCGTAACTGGGAGAGAAAATTTCCATTTGATTTCTGGTATAATTCGCAATAGTAGGTGAAAACATCATTTTCATAAATGGGTCGACTGTAATAGAAATTATAGATAGCACTCACTTAGAATCTATAGTGTGGATTGAAAGGTACGATTTTCACTTAGCCGTGTATAATTGAATACAAAACGTGCCCATCAGGCTCGCTCAAAATGTTCCCTTGTCCGGGTTTTTCATTTAAGCGGTTTTCACTTATCCGGTCTTATGTAACACGCAAAACAGGACAAAAGTCCAGGGTTTGAACATTTGTTTCAATTCAAGTCGGTTTCACTTATCCGAGTTCAGCTGAGCATGCACAACTTCAATTTAACCATGCATATACGTATATGGCCAGAGATGACCCATCATAGCTCTATTGCAATTTGATAAGGTCAGATAAGACAGATGTGACCGAATTTAATATGGCTTCCACAGCATCAAAATTCAGTAAATGTTAGCGTTTCTTTACGCTGGATGGCGCATTATGCATGGCCAACTACATTGTATCAAGTTATCTTTCACTTTTTTCCCCCATTTAGTTAAGCCATGCGTAAAATATAAAAAAAATACTAGAAATCAAAACAACACAGAAAAAAAACATACAGGTATCGTTAAAAGTTCGACGTTAACCTTGATTCAGTAGTCGAAGGAGGTTTTATTTGGCGAAATAATCATTCAACCAATAACAGATGTAAAAATCGTGCGGATTTCCATTCTTCCTAATTGAAAATCCGTGACCGAAATAACGAGTATCAATATCTTTATTGATGCTGCGAAAAATCTCAACAAAACAAGTTTTTTCTAATCTCTCTCGGCTATTCAGTCGAGCAACGAAAAGCAATTTATTTTAATAGATTATTATTTTCTTATCGGAATTTATAATCGCAGACCAGATTGTGACCCAACATTCATTATTGCGCAAAAAAAAACAAAAAAAAAAACTGAATGACTTCTACAATTATAAACATTTTTTTTTTCTTTTTGATACACCCTAAAAAGTTGAAAAGTAGACTGGTCTGCACCCTTAATTCTTCACTTCCCCCCTACTTTGATAATGGTTTTTTGGGGGGACCCTGTGTAATTTCAATTAAACGTATAAAATGATTGCTATTTGGCTTCGGACAAAATTATTGGTTATTCAAAAACTCAGCAGATGACTTATTCACCCTCAAATATTCAAGCGAAGTAAATCAAGACAGCAATTTCATTTGAAATCAATTTCATATCTGTTTAATGAATTGAAAGTTAATGGAAATTTTACCGAGTGTCGCGAAAGAACCAACCTGATAAGGTGATGTTGAAGTCTGTTCGTACATTTTAATTCGATCGGCTGGACATTCCTATTTTATTGTCAAATTTAATGGCAGACGTGTTTGAAATTTTTATAGGGTTTCCTAGCATTTCTTAAAAATAAAAGAGGGAAAAAATTCAAAATTCTATAGTAATATATAATAACTTTTTTATTAGATTAAAATCGTTTAACTTTCAACTTATTAAATAGATATGAAATTGCAGTATTGATTTACTTCGCTTGACAAAACCGACATTGTTAAAAATAGGAGGGGGTTAGTGGGCTAAAACAAAAAAACATTTGGATAAGTGTTGTTAAAAATAATATTTAAAGTAAATCTAATATTTTTTTTCTCGTAAGTTTCTTTCCTACGAAAATCGAAGCATTTCCAAGCAAATTGCTGGACGTTATAAAACAGAACAAATTGTATGTAATTATTTCACGTCGTAAGCCTATCAAACTGAAATAATTTAAAAACAAGATTTTTTACTTTAAAAAAATCAGATTAAACCAGCCTATTATAACTTTTTGCGAGCTACATTGCGGACACCGTGTATTTGTACGGTCGTTGAGCAAATGGGCAAATCCAACTGGTTTCGATTACGTCACTAAATTAATTTATGAGCTAAGTCATCTCGATATTAATTAATAAGTTCTCGTTTTATGCGAATAGCAAATTGCGCCAAGAAATATTAAAGTCCATAAAAAGTGGGCTGAAGCAATTTGGCAAATAGATGTAAATAGAACTCGTTTTAATACGAGCTTGGTTTACCAGAAAAATGAAAATCGTGTACGGAAAAACTGTATCTCGGGAACGACTTACGTCAATCCAATTAATACCAAATGTATGGACAAATCTGACGTAATGCGGAAACAAGTTTCAAGGATTTCCAGTGCAATATACTAATGATCAATGAGTGGGCGCACAATAATTAATATACAGTACATACATCTGCTACATTAGCATGAGCAGCACGGAACTTGAATCCAACCTAATCTAGTTTTATAAATTCCATATCGATTTCAAAACCGCTTAATAAATGACGTCCCAAGAAACCCAATTCTGCATCATTTGTCACGGAAATAGGAAATTACAAGAAAAATGCAGAATAATCAAAAATAACTACCCGGTATACACTGCATTTTCATCTGATCTAGCACGTATTCAGGGTGATCTAGTTCATGATCAGTTTCAAAACAGTTTGGATAATACTGTACAGGGTGCCCGAAAATCCTTGAACATTTTAACTCTATCAATGTGTTTTTACTAAAACACACTGTAAGTCATATTCAGCTAGCTGGAACACAGTCTGTAACAGAGATGGAGCATAATTTGTACATGTACGTTTTGTGTTCCAAAATATATGTTCCGAGGGAAAAAAATGTAGGACCACATTCGTGTAACAAAGTAGGAATACACATGCACGTGAAATTATTAAATAAGATTACATGTTCATGTTTTAGACAGTGACATTCATAAAGTTGTTCAAAATATTTGGATTTTTTTTTACGATGTGTACGTTCAGAGTTTGAATAAAAAGTAACTTTTGAGTTTTTCGATGTTTATATAACCTTGATTTAATAGTCAAAGTTGATTGGTATAAAAGTAATACTGTAAACATCTTGTAAGCTTGTCTGCCTGAGTATTATGCAAGTATGAATGTACGGTATTTTTAACTGAAACAGTAGTATACCTGATAGGTCCTGTCAGCCAGTACAGCTACTTGCATTTATCTGATGTAGCTTATTTACTTATACAATGTACATGTACGTACTAATTATTTGAATACTGATGTTTTTTCCACTAACTTAATTGGCATTGTTAATTCTGAAAATTATTAACTCTTATTCAGTACGTGGGTAATATTTAAAGATCCTGCACCAACGTCCAAAAATTGTGGAAACTGATTCAGCACGGATCTGAAACACGTGTGGTTTCAGTGGTTTCAAATTCCATCTTGATTTCAACATTGCACGATTTATCATTTCTCGCAGAAATCCGGTCAGGAAATCGCAAAAACCCAAAATGTCTAACAAAGTACGTGTTCTATCAAAAATTCTGATATCATTAATCAAACTGGTATACATTGCAAGTCGTCGACTGCGAAATAACGTTTCTTTTCCTCCCCTTTCACCCTCCCCCCTCTTCACGTGACCGTTGGTCCTCTGGTGACAAATACCACTGACTCAAATTATATTAAAAAAATAAACATTTTTTAACTCGAAGCTACATTTTTTTCAGTTGGTTCCCAGTTGAAAACTAGATTTCTTCCACAATAATTTATTAGTTATTAAAACGCATTCGAGTTTCCTGACTTTGAGAACAGTTCCCGTTTTGTCCCTTCGTGATGATAAATCTCGCAAAAGGCTGACACTAACGAAATCCAACACATTTTTATTTCCTAAACTAACTTTGGTTGATTCATAGTTCGTTAAAACTGAATGGGTCGTTGCCACTAAAAGTATACACGTATAGGTACACACCAAAGAAACTTATACGAAACTTTGCTTCCCGAAACATGCAATCCAGTTTGTAAAACCAAGTTTAAGTTAAAATTAGATTGGGAAAAAAATACTTTCTTTAATACTAACATGTACAGTTTTTCTGAAACGAGTATAGAAACACTGTAATATACACATGTTCTAGAATTTACAGTGTCTATATTCCTTGTTTACTAAACTGACCTGCGGTTATTCATAGTTTGGATTTTGAGAAACAGGTTCATTAAGTCGTAAAAATGAACAAACCTCAATCTGAGCTAATTAATCCATTTTCGATAGATTATTTCCCAAAAACCTCTAGACAGAATTACATGTCCAAATAGATTAAATTCCAATTTCTTGAGAAGGCTTGTCAAAATTGATTTATAACACCAATGTAGTTGTATAAACGAAAATGAATAAAACATAACACATGAATATTTAAACAAAACTATCGAGTAATATTTATCTGATAAACAATCTGATCTGACACGTTTTATTCCGTATATATATGTACATTTTCGCTCTCATCAAGGTCGTGCTTATTCTGATCTAGTGCATATTCAATCTGATCCAGTACATTTTTAGGCTGATTTTAGTAAATCTAATCTAGCGTATTTCCATACTGATCTACATGTAATATTTTTTTCTATTTGATCCAGTAAATTTTTCAGTATAGGTCTACAATTGTACTGCATTTTAAAATCTGATATAGTACATTTTCATACCGATCTAATACTTTTTTCAATCTTGGTTAGTAAATTATCCTTCTGATCTAATCATTTTCAATCTGATCTGAAACATTACTGTATTCCGGTAAGATCTAACCGCAAGATGGCGCTTTGTGACGTAAACCATTTTGCGATTACCACTCAACAGAGGGCGTGGCCTATAATGAACGTTAATACTCGTGACGTTCCTGCATTTTCCATTATAAAAACGTCGAAAAAAAAGTTTTAACTGAAGAAAAGGTTCATAAGTAAATGGGCGAGATTCGTAGAAAAGAAATGGAGTTAATTAATCATCCGAGCATAAAAACCTTGAAATTTAGGTTCTTCAAAATGGCATACATTTTACCAGCACCAACCTTGGGTGGTGCTTTTTATCGAAAGAATAATGGAGTCAAAAAAGCAAAATTCTTACAGTTTGGGTGGGGGTGGGATTAGATCCTGATCTTAAAAATTACTATAGTTTGAAATTGAAGGACAAGGTTTCGCATTTGGCGACCTTAAATACAGAAAATAAAGGTCGTTTCGTCCATAGATATACATTAATGTGACATTCAAATTCAGATAGCATCTGAAAAATAGCCACCTTCCTTCATCCTTCAAGATATTAACAGAAAAAAACGGTCTGTGGTTAGTGTTAACTGACCTCCTTTAAACTCCACACTCACTGATGTCATTTTTATCCATTCTTAATAATCCCAACCAGCCTTTATTAAGCCTCGTTTACTGGTCTATTTCAGGTAGTTTGCGAGACACCGTTCGATCGTAATGGTCTAAAATCAAAATAAGAAATACATGTATTATTTTATAAGGTATATTATGGTCAATAGTTTTTCAAATCTGATCACCAGCGCGAAAAAACTAAAAATCTGATAACATTCTCAGAAATCTTCATCACATTAGTTTACGATACAGAAATATTATATTCAAATAAGAAATGCTCTAAATTAACTGTAAATTTAATTCAAATGTTATTACAAAAAATGATTATACTGTATGTTAGTTAATAGTTGTAAAATTGTATAAGATATTGTACATTCTAATGGAATATTTTATAGTTACGTTTGTTCCCTTGAAATAACGTACACAGGTATACAATTTTATATTTACCAACATTTCTTGTCAAATTAACTATATATTTTTGTAACAAAATATTTGAATATTGAATATATCTTTTTTTATTACATTTTTATATATTGAATACAAGCGTTATTCTTGCAAACTTAAACTCAGTGTTAAGGTAGTAATTTAGAAGCATTTTTCATAAAAAAAAAAAAAAAAAAAAAAAAAAAAAAATTAAAATTAGTTTAAAATTTGTGTATTGTGTTTTTGGGGTCAAAAATTTTATATTTAGCAGAATAAACACGCAAATGCATCTACATTTGTTGTCAAATTACCTAAAAATATCTGTATGAAAATGTTTTTAAAACTTTCACTGAACTCAATCGATACTCGTTCGAATTAAGCTTATCTCAATATTGGTATAAAATCAGTAATGTAGGGCTGATATAATCCGCTAAAAATACATCTCGTAAACGTAACAAGTGTGTTTCAATGCATTTTGTTTGCGAGTTCAACAAACACGACTAGGAAAAGCTGTCAGATAAGCAAATAATTTAATAAAGAACATGTTCAGGAAACCATTAATCGTTTATAGATCAACTTAGTAAAACCGCTGACAACATTTCCATGTCATATTTGCCAATAATCTGGGTTGATCGTTGATGGGATTCTTAACATTTTAAAACATTCATCATAAACACAATCGAGGTATTTTCGCGACTGAATCAAACTTCCTCATTTAATGGGGTTTTTAGCTTAAGAAACTGTACGCACATTTCCGACAATTTCATCTCAACGAGATGTATTATTTATCTTCTTGAGAAACCCTAAAATTTGATTTGTTTGCTTTCTTCAGAATTGAGTTGAATGTATATACAAAATAGGAGCTGATGAAATCAAGTGTCTTAATATGCTTGTTTAGGGTATTTCAAACATCCTAATTTCTAATCAAACATTTCCTAATTAATCCTGTTTCCTTTGAAAATAAAAAGGATGTAATGACAGTCTGAGAAATGTCGTAACAGCTTCTGAATTGCCGTTGAACTGTCATGACTTTAAACACGAGATACATGTACTTAAGATATGTATAACTAGAAACAATAAGGATTTCAAAATTTTCCACAATCAAACAAGTTTTAGCTTCCTCTTCCTAATACGTGTAAATGAGGGAAAAAACCCGGGATGTGCTACTGACTCAAGTTGTAAAGAAATCGAGACAAATAGGCTACCCACATTGATATTTTAAAGAAAAAGAAATGAGTTAATTTTTCATTTATCATCTTGTCCATCCTGCAGAAATTGTTAAAGGACAGTGGGCGAAACCATTAATTTACTTGTTCATTTTTTAAGTTTTCAATTTGCACTTTTGCGAAGAACCTTGGAGATAAGTCTCAATGTTATGTTTAAAAAAACAAAAAAAAACAACATAAAAACATGTATTTTTAATAAAATAAATAAGATTCGAATCAAAACGACCTTAAATAAGAATTAAGAAAATCTATTCCATTATTAATGAGAAAACTATGTTCAACATTATTTCGTCAAAGCTTTTTTCATATTCAGTCTTTTCCTAGCTGTGGTATCTTTTCGTTTATCGAAAATACACTAAATACAGTTGATATATTAACATTATAAAAGGCACAGTATTTTAAGAAGGTATTTTGACAACTACTATGCCAGATAAAGTAAATTAGACCAAAAATGAAGGATTTTAATTAATTAATGAGTACTCTTTTGAAATACAGTAAGTCCTATAACATGCAGCAATAATTTGCTATAAAAATGCAAATTCTGTTATTTTGATGCCCACAAATTGTTAATTACTCAGGTTTAGAATTTTAATATATAACTTCAAACGTGGCATACCTTTTATATCCTTTTAAATATTAAGTTGACAAGGGATTAATTCAAAACAATGTATTTAGGAAATCTAAACTTCCCCTAAATAAATTAATGCACAACATTGATAGTTCATCATTCATCGTCAGTCTTCATTCGGGTTCATTTTTATCAAAATAACTCTATTTTATGAAATGATATAAATTTTTACAACTTTTCTCAGTATTTTACTAATTTACAGAAAATGCAAATCTCATTTCAATGTGCATCATTAAAATGCACTTAAATTGAAAGTTACCTTTAAAACTAAAGTTACAAACACTATAACGTTAGAATTAAAAGTAAATTTAATATATAATTGTAATTAACGAATTATATTGTTCTGATCCCGAAAAGTATCCCATAGATCTAATGTTAATTTTCACTACGAGTAACGAACTAAAAATCACTAAAATGACGCATTCCATCAGTTTTACGAACTCAATTACCTCATGCCGTAATATTTTCACTATTTTCCTTCCAGGAAAGAGGGATTTCCCCAAATTGTTTGGATTTCGGACCTCCCGATTGGTTGGATTTCAGACGTTCCAAGTTGGTAAGAAGGGGAACGAGTAAAATTTGCCTCCTTAAACGAAATCCACAAAAAAAATGTAAAGTATTGGGAAATTATCAGAAAACAAATAACATACTGTATGTGCAATTAAGTACGAAATTCTTACGAACTACCATGCTTGACTAATTTCCCAACGATTATGAATTCCCTGGGCCCTGACTCAAAAACTTTTCAAACAATTTCAGAATTCTCGGGATCGTGAACAGATTTACTCGAGATGTTTTTTCCCAAAAATCTGAAAACATTTTAAGGAAGACAGGTAACAATTAACCACGTTGAACGCATTAGCACTCATGACCCGGACTTGATACCTGGAAGTTTCTCAACTCGTTTCGGTAAGTAGGATGCGCAACAAATTATTAGAAAAAAAGCATAGAATGAGTTATAAAAAGCAGGAAAACCGGATTCTATATCTAAACCACATTTTGCAAAAAAAAAGTCCGTATTCATTAAATAAATCTCTGAAAAGCCAGGATGATGAAGAATTGCATTGGGAAATCCCAAAGTTACAAAGTCAAAAATCAATGCTAATATATTGGGAAATACAAATCGACATAAAGAAGTTATATACCATAGGTATTTTATTTTGAAATAAATAAAGACTATCAAACGTTATTTAAACGTTAACAAAAATTTAAAATATAAACAAAACTTATTTTTCTGCTTTCGAAAAAAATATATTTTAAAACTTAGTAACTTTAAAACTTAAAAACTTGTAAAATTTTATATGAAAACTTCAATAGTGTTTCAATATAAAATCGACGAAGTAAATAATTTTATACGCAGTATTACAATGTATAAATGAATGAAATGTATCGTGTTTTCTCATTATCAATTTCTACTTTTTTGTAATACGGTATTTACATGAAAATCATACTTATTTTTCTTCTTTTGCTAAAAGTATGCTGTACATATGTACACGTATGTATCATCAATGACGGCTGGGCCAAGTAAAAACGTTCTTCAAAAATTTCAACTTGATGTAAATACTATATTGTACATGTACCGTTGTACATAAATTTATTTGCTAAACAAGCTGTATGTTAAAACAGCACGCATGCTTATTATGATAATATACTATGATTTTAATAGTATAAAATATATTTGCTCGTGATATGGCGTACATTTAAAATTTATTTCACATTTCATGTATTTTTATTTATTTATTATTTTAATTTTAAGCACAGACGAAGATAACATGTCAATGCCAACTGAGTTGCCATTTCACTGAAGTTTCCCAAAATTTTACTGAAAGACGAACAATTTTGCCAAATGTACGCTCGTATATCATCATCATATACATGTATAAATCGTGTTGCCGGTTTGTAACAGGCAGTGCATCGTCAATCATCAGCCCCCTACCCCATTAACCCGGGCTTGACACCGGCAACAATAGAGAAATACTTCACTTAAGCCTACAGTAGGTTAGGATTTAGGAAGAACCTAACCTAAAAAAAGACGGGATGGGAAAAAAAAACCGGTACTACTGGAGTGATTTGAAATATATTTCCCAACTTTTAAAGATCAGTTTTTTGGTATATTTAGTTATAACTTACTTATACTGTATACAGTACATGTATAAGATCGAGTATTTTCTAAACTTTCCCTATTCTCATTCTCAGCTATTTTTGGTAATAGCAAAAAAATAAGAGATAACATCACTATAAGAAATTATCTCCATTGTGGCCATTTAATTTTAGGTTGGTTTTTGTTTCTTATTTATCTAGAATTTACATAGGCGACGATGGCGGTTTAATGCCAATTGATTTAACCTTAAATTCAGGGTTTCCAAAGCCATTAAGCGAAACCCTATTGACAACGTATTTTCAGCGTTGTTTTTTGTATTCTTGCGTAGCTTTAGGGGGAGACTTCAGCTTTTTTTAGCGCATTTAATTAATTCTGGAATTGATAAGCGCTTGTCAGCTATCTTTACACACACCTCAAATCCACTCCACCTTTGCCTCGAGTTATCGTTATTAGTGCGTTGGCAATTTTTCTAGTGAAAAAAAAAAAAAAAAAAAAAAAAAAAAAAAAACGGCCTAAGGATGGCGATTATAATGGCGCTAAAATTAGACGTGCGGGAAATTTAAATAGGGGGACGGGCGCCATGTTGAATGGCGAGAAAGAGGGGAAATTCGGTGAAAAATCGGGGTCAAAGGCCTAAAATGGACCTGTCTAGGTCAGTAGGTAGACACTCGCACAATAATAATACAGGTGCTCGCTATTTGTTATGCATTTTCAATGCTCGTCAATAGATTTCGGTGCAATTCACCATTAATCCCACTAGGAAATATTATATTTATGAAAATATAAGCTGGGACAATGCGAAGGTAGGTCCAACGGATAAAGGCAGCGTGACCCCACCCACAACCTTTGCGTTCATTTTGGGTTAAAGGTCGCTTTAGATAGCATTTGCTTCGGAGAAACACAATGCTCAACGTATACTAGGAAATCCGAGAATTAAACAATCGGAAACAGTTTTGGGGTCAAAGGACGCATTTAGACTGAATGCAGAAGCGAATAGACGGTGGGAGATTAGAGGACTTGAGCATAAGCTTGAGCTCTTGATGTTTCGAGATTTTGTTCAATTTAAGTAAACATTGATGCTCCGAAATCTTTTGAGGCAATTGGAAGGAGTGCGAGCGTTTACTAAAAAATTTACTTCTGAGCATCAAAATTGAGCATGTAAGGTCGATCTCGAGCATTAACTAGTACATGTACTTTTAAATTCGCTTACCAGAGATTTTTTTTATACATTAATCAAGTTTGAGAAATTATTTAAAAATAGAGCATGTTCAAGGTAAATATTAATGCTCCGAGATCGTTTGAGGCATTTTTAAGGAGTGCGAGCGTTTACTACAAAATTTACTTCTGAAGTTTAATCAAGTTTGAGAAATTATATCAAAATTGAGCATGTAAGGTTGAGCATTAACTCATACTTTTAATTTCGTTTACCGAAATTTTTCTATAATTTTTTATACATGTATTCAAATTCTAAACGAAACCTAATGCTCAGATATCGAGAATAATGAAAAACATTTGAGCAAGATCTCAAACATCTATTCCAACTTCTGAACAGGTTTGATATATAGTGTACATGTAAGTAAATCTGCATATCAAGTTACAATGACATCGTTGAATCATTATTAATTAGGTAAATAATGAACCCTTATAATCTGAATTTGTGTATGTCAATTTTGAATTTTTTTCGAAATTAGTTAAGTAATTCATAACTTAATAATTAATTAGTTAATATAAAATTATTGTTTGTTTAAAATGTTTAAATGTTTTAAACATTTGTTCTTTTAAAATTGCATAAACGGTGTAGCCCTTCCAGAAGTGTATCATTTTGATAACCTGGTAGGCGTGGATTGTCGAGTTTGATAAAATACATAATAAATACATTGCATGAGTGACACGATAAACTTATGCATTAATTAAAGATCAAACGATAATTTCATCAAAGATTTCAATTTATCTATTAGGTGGTTCTACCGGAAATTGGGTTACAGAAATGACAACAGTTTAAGCATAAATTTCCGGTTTTCTAGTCTAAAATCGTAAATATACAAGGTTTTTGTACCTCGAATTAGTATGTACACATATTATACTGACAAGTGTTCAAAGAGTATAATTTATGTGTAGATTTGCATACAGATTTCTGGGTTGCAACGAGCATAACTCGTACGTTTCGGACCTCTGGATTGGCTGCCAGTCAATTGATATAAAATTTGATCTCAAATTCGACGTGCTGCACGGACATCGAATGGGGTCATTTTTTGGTTATGAACCAACAGAAATGTATTATTTTCAACTTGAAAAACATCAAAGGTGTACTGTATAATTTGAAGTAATCACTATCACGAGCGTATAGTAACAGACAAATAAGCTGTGGGGAAAACAAAAATCAATGACATACCTGTATACTTAAGTATTTATACTTTTTTTGCATGCTCCAATGTGCTAAATATGTCCCAAGCAGAGACATTAGCACCGCCATTAAAAACCTTAAAAAACAATTACAATCAGGGCTTTTCATATTGCGAAAGTGATAAAAACAGTATTCAGCAAATGCATGCGGGCACAAACTGAATGAATTTTCGGTTTTTATGCGAAAAAAGGTTCGTGGAAACACGACGCAAAATGCAGTTTGCGTGCGTGGCGCCCAACAGCTTCCTTTCATTTGCATATTTCGGCTTTTGAAATCCATGAATAAACATAGAAAAACATTAGCGACGTTTGGCGCTCATACCAACTGCTACACGCAAAACACATTCACCAGATAGCGCATTAACGGCAATTTGCATTTTACGACTGGCAGCTTTTTTGAGATTATGGAATAAACAATGAATAGATATACCCCTTTTAAAACAAATGTTTTATGGCGCACGCTTGGGAAGAAAGGATGATAAAATAATAAAAGCGTGCTCTCTGGATTTACATTTGGAGGCAACACATGCTACGACGTAGCAAAAAAAAATATCTGAATAGAGAGGTATATGGCTCAAAAGGGTAAAAATAGGTCTCCTGAAATGCTGGCTTCACTTTTGCAGCGTGGATGCGCAATATGAGAGAATGAATTTTCACGCCAGAATATGATGCTACTACAATCGAAGGAAGAGTTGAAAAGGTGTTTCATATGATCTTAGTGAGGTTGACATACAGTCGAACTCGGATAAGTGAAACCCGTTTAAATGAAAAAACCTGATAATTGAAACAAATGTGCAAACCCTGAATTTTTGCCCTATGTATTGTGTAGTGTGTTAAATAAAACCGGATAAATGAAAACCGCTTGAATGAAAGATTTTGAGCGAGCCTGAGGGGTACCATTTACAGGAAACCTGTTAAGAGTGCATGACCACCAAAAAAAAATGAAAAATTGGTCACTGTACACAGGTGGTCACTATACAAAGTATGCGTGAATTACATTAAATAATGAACATGTACACTGTACTTATACATGTAGATTGTAATAAATGTAGTAAAATACCACAAAACCAAAAAAGTACAGAATCATCATGTCCATGGGCTAAAAAAAGATGTAATGTGACTAATCTGTTATCTGGTAACTTTATAATTGGTACATTGACAATGTAAAATTGCAAAAAGACAACACACACTGGTCACTGTACACAATAGACCAGTGCTCACTGGTCACTATACAGAGAATTTTTATGCAGGAAATGTAAACTAGAAAAATCAAAACACAAAAAAGTGATAAACATAAACAGGTGGTCACCATCCAAAGGTGGTCACTTTTCTAGGTTTCACTGTAATTTCAAACAATAAATCGGAAAATGTTTTCTTTCCACGTTATTTCCCCATCTTTCCCTCTTTTCCAGGGAAACTATTAAGGATTAAGTAGATTCGGATCAAAAAATATTTCCCCTTATTATGTCAGAAACCCCATTTCTGCATGATACAATTATTATTGGGACATACTGTACATGAAAATATACGAAAGGCTCTTTGCCGCTTGAATGGATCTGTTTCTTCTTGAGCCACCTGTTTCTAATCCCAACCATTCGTTTACAGATGCATTTTCCATTCCTGATCGAGCACCCTCTAAAGCCGAGCATGCACAAAGCACATGCTCAACATCCTCACTTCCACTGAGACACAGATCGCACATCTCCTCAGTAGCTCTAAATTTCGCCAGGCGCTTATTCGTTACCTATGACCCTGCTCTAGCTCGAAACAAAATGGCACATCTTTTTTCTAAATTCCTTCCTCCCATTTTAAAATTATTCGTTTTACGCAAGTGTCCGACCTGGCCCATGGCCCTTTCTTGACGCCCAATCTGGCCCCAAACCTCTTTACTCGGCGCAGCCATAAGTCGTCCCTCCTTCACTCCTTAAGAGCTCATAGACCTGCCTAGCTGGATAGGACTTCTCCAGAGTCCATAACCTAAGTAGATAGGTCAGTTTGCTAGCCATCTGAGTCTCTGGGCCTCAAAACTGGACCATCCCATGTCCCCCTGCAAGGCTTCTACTGCTGTGAACCTATTCGCACCCAATGCTGCCATAGCCTGCTTTTTTTGCAGGATTTCGAGCTCTTTGTTTTAACCCAATAGAGAAGCATAGTACGTCATTAGCATATGTCAATGCCGGTTCAGCAATAATGTAAAAATTGCAAAAAGACAACACACACTTTGGAACAATTTTACAAAATTGGCCTGAGAAATTTTTGAAAACCTTAAAACTTGTCTTCGTAAAAAAGTTTTGAAAATTTATCCTCGGAAAAGCTTGGAAGTTCGAAATCTGTCTTCGAATCTACAGTATTACTGAAAAGTTGTAAATTTGTGCCTTGAAAACGTTGGAAACCTTGAAAGTTTGTATTGCTAAAAGTTTTAAAATAATGCGAATTTGTACTCGCAAAACGTGAATAATTTTTCAAGGTGGGACACTAAAACTGTTGAAAATGTTGCAATACACAGTTTTCCATTTGGCCCCGAGCTAACCACGTATAGAAGCATTAATTTTGGATTGTGACAACATTAATATGTAGAATTTCCCTGACTTTTTCAAAATAAATCATTCTTCTTTTTACTTTACCATGCAGGTTTTCAGGCTTTTTAGCGGACTGGCGGTTGAGAAACACTTCTTTATAAGCTATACTAAAGCGTCACCAATTGAACAAGCCTAACATACGTGTATATATTTTGAGCAGTAACAGTAGATAATTAGTAAACTGATTTAAATTAAAATACACAACATTTTTACAGTACCTGAACATTACGTCCAGATCCACCTTGTCCTGATGGATTTCAGGCCAGGAATCCTCAGCATTGTAGTGATGGCTGAACTCTGTAATCTGATCTAGATTTTGATGAATCAAGTAATAGTCGATGGTCGGGTAATCACCAGAAACCGCACGAACCGTTTTTGGATGTGATCGATGGTAGTAAAACAGACGCGAAAATCTTTCGATGACCGCCACAGACTGCACTCAATCCTGTGTCCATTGTTCAAATCTTTATCCTTGCAATTACTATTAGAGCAGTAGCTCACCATCTCACATTCGCACAACACGAGGTCCCACGTTTCTTTGAAGCAGTAGTTGCAGTGTAACTTCAACTTATTCTGCAGCAAGCACGTGACTAAAGGCTCGCAGTAGTCATTAATGACGTTTCCGGGCTCATACGAGACTTCGTCCATATCTATTTCTGAAATTGGAATGATGTCATTACGTTCTGATCTCTGGAATATTGGCCACTGAAGTAAAAACATTCCAGTGGTGCTATTTGCAACGTGTTATCATAATTCATTTGTCAGGGTCACGCTCTTTGCCCCGCCAACCGTTGGCGGGGACGTCCCTGGCATTCCTGCGACCCTTATATAATTGGGCGCGTGCCTAGCATTGCGGCTCTTTTTCGTTTCCTATTACCTGTTGCGTATGCGGGTCTAGGCGTGCTGTGTGTGCGACGCTCTTTCCTTTTGTGCCGCGTATTCGCGTCTTTGGGGCCGATGCTCCCTTTTGCTAGCCTTGGCCGGCTTCATCCGTATGTAATCCCCGTTGGGATATCTTTTCTGATCCCCGTTGGGATAACTTGTGTAAACCCCGTTAGGGTAAGTTTCTCGTAACTCCATTAAAACCTTATTGTTTCGCATTACACCCCCCTCGCTGTGTCCTTTCTTCGTCGGGACGGTAGTTTGGATATTATATGGTGGAAGTGCAGGCGGTTCTCGTGCCTAAGGATTTCGGATGCCATTAACCAGGGCAAAGGCGGCCGCGGACGGGCCATCGAGCGCACAACGGGATGCGGTCTCGGAGGACCCAACGGGACCGGCGTTGGAAAGACCTTCGACGGTATCACCGCCGGTCCTGCAGCATTTTGCCTCCCCAACTGTGGGAGTGGGACCGCAGTCATCACGCTCGATGCCTACTTTTCGACCCCCATTCGGATGAGGGATTCGACCGCCGTTTTCACCTGGCGGAAGACCATTTGGCCCGGTTGGCCCAATGGGCCCGATTTTTGTGAACCCGGGTGTTGCAGGCTTCCAGATGACGGATCCTTTGGAGTCGGTGGGTGCCCAGTTCGGGGGCCACCCTATGGGCATGACTGAGGCCCTCGATCACATGCTGTCTCCAGGAACGTTGCCGCCGGATGAGCAGGCAGCCTTCGTTGAGGGCATTTTTAGAACGCTGGCAAATAGAGGGATTTGGGTGCCAACTCAAGGACCACCTATGGCCCCCCCGCCAGTGGCAAAGGCGGAGCCACCACCGGCAGTGGAATTGGCCCCCCCGTCGGTCCCGGTGATGCAGTCTAAACCGGACCGTCTGCCGACTTTTTCGGGGACGGAAGACGCACAGAGATTTGTTTTTCTGTTCGATAATGTGGCGCGCATGGAGCGTATCCCCGAACGAGATTGGGTGCTCCATGTGCGCGCTCGTATGAAGGATTTGGCGAAGGACTGGCTTTTCATCAAAGGCCGTCAGTTATATGGATTAACCTGGCCGGAATTTCGTGTCGAATTGCTGGACCATTTTCATAATCCAGCACAGCAGGGTGAGCTGGTCACGGAATTAGCGGAGAAAAAACAGGGCCCCGAGAAGGCCTTACGAGTCTACATGATGGCGGTCGAGGTCTTGTGTGCGAAAATTATTCCGGATATGCCGGATAATATTATTCAGGTCAACGTCACGAAGGGACTGCTACGGTACTATAAGGACCTTCTTCGAGGGCGTACATACTCTTCGATGCATAAGTTGCGGCAGGCGCTGTGGGACCTTGAAATTGGGTTTAAGGAGTCCCAGCGGAAAAAAGCGGCCTTGGTCGCCCAGGCCGTGGTGCCGGTGGCGCCGAAAACTCCCCGAGCCCCAGCGTCGTCCACTAAGTCGAACCAGGCCGGGACGCTGGCTACGACGCGTCCGGATTTCGCGAAAATGCCTTGTTTCGGCTGTGGTAGGCTGGGACATCAACGACGTGATTGCCCATTGCCAATCGACCAACAGTTCCCTATGCCGGGGACCAAGGTGCAAGGCCGGATCGAGGAGGATCCGGCAGCGGCCAGTAACCAGAAGGCGTTGGTCCCAGCGAAATTACTCAAAAACATGGACGAGTTGTTGACATTTAAATTTTTTCTGGGCACAAAGGCATGTTTTGCTACGTGTGACACGGGGGCGGCCTTATCGGTAATAGCCAGCTCCATTTTGCGGCTCCTTGGGATCCCATGGAAACCACTGGAACCTGGTATGCTCCCCGCGCTGAATTCGGCGTCAGGTCACCCCGTGCCGTTTGTCGGCACTGCGGACGTCACGTTTACTTTCCTTGGTCGGGACTTCACTCATTCGTTTCGGGTGGTAGACGACCCAGACAATATGGTCCTGTGCGGCTGGGACTTTATTAAGGGGAGACAGTTGGCAGTACTCCCCGGACCAGACGTGGTCATTTTCTTGGACCGTCCGCGGGATGTTTTTTCGTTTCGCCAAGCTCAGGGCTTGGATGCCATTTGTGCCGCGCCACAGGAAAATCCTTTGGATTTGGACTTGGTGGAGTTGAGTTTGGCGCACCCGGTTAACACCCCGGCGAAGGAGATGGTCGCTAGGTTGGCTTCGTATCCCCTCCTGTTGTCCACCCCGGTTTCTCTCCCCCCGTGTTCGGTGTCACGGGTGGCGTGCATCGTCCCAAAAAAATTACCGATTGGGGAAAGGATTCTGGTATCCCCCACGAGTCGTACGGTGCTGGACGTTCGTCCTGCTTATGGTCTTTTTCTCTCGGCGGGGCAGCACTGCTGTCAGGTGGAGGTCGCGAACCTGTCTGCGGCCGTGGTGCGCCTTTCGGCCGGAAAATTGCTGGCACTGGCAACCCCGTTGGAGCCAGATGTCCAGGTGGAACCGTTCCTGCCTGAGCGTGACCAAGAACCTGCTCCCCTGCCATGCGAGGATTGGGCACAGTTGGAGGCAGTCTTAAACGTTTCGCCATCGCTCTCACCCACTCAGCGGGCCGCGTTGAATAAATTGCTGGGCGAATTTCGGGATATTTTCGCCCTTTCGTCGGCGGAATTTCAATTAAGTTCGCTGCCGGCACATACGGTGGAT
>JAQGAO010001305.1:0-25304 GCA_034697705.1 Ommatoiulus sabulosus
AATCCATCAACCCAAATTATTCGGTAGTTACCACCGCGTTAGTGTGGACCCCAACATCATTGCAAAATTGAATTTCGGAAACCAATAAAATGGATCCGATTGAGCTCGAAGTTCCATAAGTGAATTGGAATGACAGGTTCTACCACCTCGGTGGTTGCGTTTAAAGATTCCCTCAACCAAACTTGCATTACTAGACAATAATGTACTTAACTATTTTAAGTAATTAATGCATCTTCACGATATTTTTTAGACTGACAGAAGTGAAACGCCTCCTCCATCCTTTGAAAGTATCTATCCAATGGAAGTGGAATGAAGGGAAACTGACAATGAAACTATGGCATTTTAAGAAACACCTATGGGAAATGGATTTCATGTTCCAATAATTCCAAACATATTCCAGAAATGGAAATTTTATTATTGACATCGTTTCAAGAAACAAGACCATGACATAACACGCGTCACGTACTGTGCTAAACGTTGGAGTGCCAAAATCGAAACATTGGAAAGAGCTCAACAGGTTTGCGATAAAACGAAGCATTTTGGAGTGTTATAAGTATGGTTTCTTAAAAATTGGTCTTTATTCAAAGATACAATGTTGCAAAACTGATGAAACATATTGTCTACTATTAGCTCGAATATTCTCGATTATTGGTTTAAACGAATCTCGTGTGCCTTTGCATCAGTTTTATTTCTTGTAGAATTAATTTTAGGATGACATTGTAGATATTCAATTATTTAAAGAAAATATGCATTCTTCAAAAAAAAAGTTCCAATGATTTTTCAGGTCGGAGGATTGGATACTCCACCACCTCCATTCGAAAGTGAAATTGTTATAAAAACGAGTAGCCCATTTTGAGAACAGCGTCAACAATAGCAGTGTCTTACTCAGTCAAATTAGCCATCCCAAGTTCAACAGCAACATATAGACTTATATTATGACACCTAGAAAAAATGTTGCGACAATCTCACTACCATTTATTTATTTCCGAGGCTCAACGTACGTTACGACCTTACGGTCTTCATCATACAGGAGCGTTCTGAATTTCTGAGAAAATAGAATTTATGATTATATTACAAGTTATGCACCACTGTAGCAATTTACTTAGATAATAGTTTACAACATTTAAACAAGTTATTACAATTACAAGGTTAACTGAGAATTGAAGGGAAAGGGAAGGGGGTAATATAATGTTGGTTACTTAAAAACCAAACATGATTTTAATCATACATTTTCTAACAAGGGGCACATTACCGCACATAATTTAAAGGTGTCGAAAATCTATGGTGCCCTCTTAAAAAATGTGAGGCTCATTACAAATTCTTCGGAAAACTCCGCCCATTTTTTCATAAAGATGCTTCGAAGTACCTCAACTAAAAATGGCGACCAAATAAGCAATTCTGGCCTTCAAGGAAGATTCCATAGTTCTAAAGGTTTTTGGAGGAATCTCTTCAGGAATGTAACACTATACGTGAAAGCTGCATTCCAAAACCAGAAACTTTCAATGCTGCTCGCAGTTTCTTTTATGTTTAACTGTTGGCTTGAGGAACTCGGATTTCCAAAATGAAATCAATGTAAAGCCTGGTCCACACGCAACGTTTTGGCGTCAGTTTTGCATGATCATGATATAATTGAGCTAAAATATTGACATTAAATCGTGCGGCTACACCACTCAAATTTTCGCTCAATCTTTTGCTCAGTCGTTCCATGGAGGACAACGACAGCTATTAGTGAATTTATTAAACCAATTAGAGTGTTGATTTTGCGCATTTAACTTCTTAAAACTTCCGTCAAAGTACCACTATTATGATCACAAAATAAACAATTGGGCATTATAACCAGTGCATTTTATCTTTTTTTCTTTTTCATGCCATTTAGGGTAAATATCTAGCTAATTTTAAGTAAAATTTATAATACCTTCGCATCGTATAGTACGTAATAATTTAAAAGTACTGAGCATTCGGGCTACAAACTAGTCCATCATTTAATGCGAGATTTTTGCGCAGATAAATGTTTACAAATTTTACTTAAAATTCGATATTTTCATATATATTGTAGATACTGCATATCCATATCGTGCATTAAATGATGGACTTGGTTTTTAGCCCGAATGTTCAAAATTCTTATAATAACATACCGCAATCATGTACACTTGTACTTAATTGTATGCATGCAATTCATAAAACTACTGAAGAATAGACTGACAAAAATACTCTCATTTTTTACAGTTTAGATTTTCTTACCAGTGTTACCAAATGCACCAAACTAACAGAGTGGAAATAAGTTATCTTTAAGTTATTTTTCTCATTGCAAAATCTAGCAGAAAAGGTTATTTTCTTGTTCTACTCAGCTTTGATTTGAAGTACAATATACTGTATGCAGGATACATGTACATATTTCTTCCGTGTAAAGGAATGTGCAGTAATTGAAAATGTGCAGTTATGTGAAATTATAAGCACCTGATACGATTCGTGTAACACACTGACTTTATCAGATTACTACTGAATCTATCCAAAATATTATCTGATTTTATCATGTCGATTTGATTGGCCATGGAAGGCTTTCTGAGTCATTATCAATGCATGTAAATGTTTCACACGTTCTACTTTGAAATGCTGCATGTGTTGTATGTTGTTGTTTCCTTTCTTCGCCTTCACAATGCATCAGGTAGCCATGACTTGGACAATGGTAATTACAATACTTTAATTTTATGGATTAAGGGCGCGTATTAGTTAACTTTTATATATAGTTCGTTTTAATTACTGTAAATTATTCCATTTCCTATCTCTTGTAACCTCTTGATTTAATGGTGTTTTCATTAAACTTCGCTATAATTTGCGTATTTTAAGTAATACTTATTGCCAATTCAATTCAATAGCAAGAACATTGAATTTGAATACTATATCTGAAAGATCAGTATTAATATAAAAATGATACATATACGTATTTCTAATTTAAATCTACTAGATTTAACAAAACCATTTTCAAATAACTTCAAATTGGGCAGAATTTTAAATTTTTGAATTCCCAATGCGTTAATTTTAAATGAATTATAAACTTCATTTTCTTTACACAATCTCTAGAGGGCGCTTTTGGACCCCTATCATAATTGATTGTGGTCGATGATTAATTTCTAGCAATGATCATTGAAATGTTTTGTTATCAGCGCTTATAACTTTTATGTTTGAATTATCCGACTAACTGGGAGTGCTAGGGCAATTGGGAAATAATACTTAAAAGAAACACTCGACGTTTTACTTCCAGGTGTAATTACATAACTTAATTTTTTATCTTTACCTTGCATACCTTTGTCTTATTTCTAAATATAGATAATTTCACGGAAAATGTTTAACGTCTATAGAATACGTTTATGTTCATTGATTCCTTGCATCGTTATCATGCACACACTGTTGCAAAGACAATGTTCTAAATCCCTTTTTGTGGGACAGTTTCAGATTTACATAAAATGCCGATGTATTGGTATAATATTACTGGATTCTTCAATAAAACCATGACATTTTCATGCAACATTACAACGAATTCCATGCCATCAGTGAAGAGGATTACAGAGCCAGGTTTTATGAAATCAAAATTTTCAAACTATCTCCAATTATCGCATTTGTACTGTTTATGTATTCATTATAAATATAACTTAATAGTAACTTTCAGATAATTTTTTTTAAATATCACGGTAAAGAAAGCAACTGGGATGATGATGTATTCTCAATTAATTCATGCATCGTGAATTCATGTCAAGAATGCAGTTGTTACGCAGCAAATGATTCACGCAAAGTGGAAATTATTCTATTCATGGATAACAATCATCTGGGTATTAATAAAAATCTATATCAATTTCAACCAGTATGTTAATTGAAACCAACCTTCTGTATGAAACTTTTTAATTTAATGATTCGTTCTTTAATTATTCCTTAGACTTCATCACTTTCAGCCAAGCCACTATTTACTTTAAATCAAGGGAAATTCTACACTCGACTTGCACAATATCCAGAAATACTTACGATTTATTAGTTACCTGGGAATACAATATACATGAAATTATGACAAACATCATATCACATAGTTCCGGAAGAGGAAACGATATCTCCATTGCACAGATGCAAATACAATCAGGATCTGTTTTAAACAGCGTTGTATACACGTAAGTTGAATGAAACATGTACATGTATTTACGATTAAACTGTTTTAATAATTGTTTGTTGAATTGCAAAGAAAAAAGGCATAAAAAAGTTAAAAGGTTACTTCTAACCTAAATTTAAACAGTTCACTTGCGAACAGTCTTTTCCCAAAGAGAATCTTGTTTGTGTCTTCATTTCAACTTAAATTCCTATACTTTTTAAAGAATATTTTAGATAAACAACATGATAAAAACTAAACATAAGACACGTGAAATGTACTAGGAACCGTCTTTTTTCATTGATTAATTTCAACAATTTATTGATCTATTTAAGTAATGGAACTTAGTTATCTTGAAAGTGGGAGACACATTATTCGAAGTTTACTCAAGGATTTGTATTAAAAAGTTGTAACTGGAATTTTAGGTGTAACATGTCTGATATCATTCTGATGAGTAATGGTTCTTCCGGTGAAGGATTGAAATCAGGTGAAATGCACTTTTTTCCCTAATATACGCTTATTGCTTGATTAAATAAATAATTAAAATGAAATCTTAATCAATACTACATGTTGTAAGACAGGACACATCCGTCTCACACATGTAGTAGACTCGCGATTTTTAGGGCAAGTCGGAAAATAAAATTCTCCGGATAATCGAAGCCTCAAATAATCCCTTAAAAGCATGTTAAACTGGTCTCTATTAATTGTAATATCCAAAAAGTACACAAGTGAAGCTCAAACCAGAAGTATGTCAATGTAATTTTGAACCCAGTTGATTTTCAGCCTTCAACAAATTATCTAATACAATTGTATTTAAAAATAGTCGAATTAATGTAGTGTATATTTAATAGAAATTACCAAAGCACAGCTCTTTTTAAAGGTGTAGTTAGTTACAAAAAGTTTGTGACAATGTTTTTAAACTTAAATGGCTCAATATCATTATTTCTTATTTTCAACTTTCAAGTTATGAAATATGTGGATTTTTACGGAAAACCCGTCGGGCCATATAGTTATTCTCTATTTCGTTTTAATTAGATGAACGCCACTGTAATGTAAAACAATTTTATAACACGACTTTTTTCTTTTAATAATTAGATGATGACTCCGAGAACACCATCAATGGTTGGAAAATGTTGTATATAATTTTTGTCATATTTGCCGGAATCTTCATAATATCAGGGTTTTGCGCTTGGTAAGTGAAACTCGTGAATTGCAGTGTCGCGTGTCGTGAATCGTGAACGCAAGCTAAATTATATTACGTTTTCTGCAGCTTCCAAGCATTGTGCTCTGAACCGCCAGCACAACATCCAATTGCTGATCCAGTATTGCCAGTGGTCCTCTCTGATCGTAATGGCTTGCCTTCTAACAATCAACCTTCTGTGCCACAACCTCCTGCCGTGCAACAGCCTCCGTCCTTAGAACCTCCACCAGCGTACAATCAACCTTCTGTGCCACAACCTCCTGCCGTGCAACAGCCTCCGTCCTTAGAACCTCCACCAGCGTACCCAGAGGTGAGTTCATATTGAGTGACCAAACATCGTACATGTACTTCTTGCATATCAGAACATTAGGACAATTACGTCGTGTAATTAAGATGCTACTGAATTTTGTCACTATGGACTTATATCCCCTTGCGCTACTGACTTAAAGGTCGAGTCAATTCAATTCAACCCAGTACCCTAGAGTCAGCAAACAAATGCCATATGGTAGGGGGGGTCGAGCCCATTTTCAGGAGAATGCTCCTATATGTCAGTTGCGTCGATCGACTTTATGCATCATTGCTAAATTGAATTTGTAACAGATCTGAACTATTTTAGGAAGATTATTCCATCATCTAATCGCATGCATGCAAAAAGAAGTACCAAAAGTATAAGCATCCGTCTTAGCATAGAGCTCGGTCAAGGATTTAGAATGGTTATGCCTACATGTACTTCTAGACTAATCTAGAGTGATTATTAGGCCCGAAAATATGAGAAACGAGATGCGAATTGCAAGGAATGTTAAAACGTTTAAATAATCCCACCGATAAAATTTCTTGTCGAGCTCTTAATGAATTCAAATTTAAATTTAGAAGCATTTCTGTCACACTCGCCGAACATTCTAAACTGTGCTCCTAAATGTCATTCATCCTTTGAGGGTTCCAAAAATGGCGTCGCATTTCAACACAGGGCGAACCAGAGCTGCAGCGTACTCAGTTTCTTATACATTTTCTGGACATTCCCGAAAAATGCGTTGCATAATCTCGAGTGATATCCTTTGATGACATTATATACAAGAACTAATTAGCATTTCTCATTATTATATGGATACAAATTGTGTTAAAATACTTTTCTGCAATCCCATATTAAATAATGAGTTAAATTGGGTTACTTCCATAAATTATAAATTCGAATTTCTAATTTGCATTCGTATAATACATGGTGTAATGTTCGATTGTAACAATACGATTTGACTTTATGCACCCTGATTTTATTTGGGAAAAAAATTTGCGCTGCTTAATGCAATAAACATTTTAGTAGTAACTATTGAAATGCTTTGGGAAATCAACTGGAAGATTACCAAAGACAACAGCTTATTTACTTGCAATAGCAGTTTACCCTCAAAAGATCACAACGAGCTAATTTACAGTATTTCCTTACCATTATCGTGATGATTTGGGAATATCCATGTGTTTTTTTTTCGATTTTTAAAATGGGTTAAATATATTAAGTAATTAATGCACCTTCACGATATTTGTAGATTGACAGAAGTGAAACGCCTCCTCCATCCTTTGAAAGTATATATCCAATGGAAGTGAAATGAGAGGAAACTGACGATGAAACCATTGCATTTTAAGAAACAACTATGGAAAATGGATTCCTTGTTCGAATAATTCCAAAAATATTTCAAAAATTGATATTTTATTATTGGAATCGTTTTAAGAAACAAGATATCACATAACAGTACGCGTCACTGTGCTAAACGCTGGAGTGCCAAAATCGAAATATTGGAAAGAGCTTAATATGTTAGCGATAAAACGAAGCATTTTGGAGTGTTATGAGTATGGTTTCTTAAAAATTATTCCCTGTTCAACGATAAAATGTGGCAATGCTGATGTTGTACATTGTCTACTATTACAGTATATTAAACCGTTTAAATGGGGTAAAGGCAATTTTATAAGAATACTATTATGACAACTAGAAATTAAATTATTTCATTATTTTAATTTTATGCTCATTAAAGTTCATTTAGAAACAATGTCGTTATTTATTAAGAAAAATGCTTACCTCAGAATTTCCTATACATAACACAAGTATAGAAAATTCGATAAAGCATATGGTTTTGATAAAAATGAGCATTTACATGAATATAATGTACCTGTTACTCTACGGGCATTATTTGTTTACTACCAAAGACTTTTACAAAACTGACTCATCATTCAGTAAAACTCATATAAACCTTTCATAGGGTGAGAGCACGTTGGCATTTATTTATGTGATTTGTTTACTTATTTTGAACCAGTGTCGCGTAGTGGTATTGCAGACTCATACCACTAGGCGATACTGGTTTTTCAGTTAATGAAATAAGTGTCAACGTGCTCGTCCCTAAAGCTGGAAACAAGAAGCTGAAAATAAACACAAAAGAAGCTGAAAGAAGCACGTCGAAAGTAAGCATTCTTTGTGCTCGCACCCTATACGATTATATTGTAAAAAAAATTCCAATTTATGGTTTTAGACTTTTAGAGAGAAAATGTGAAATACACCAACTCTATCAATGCATGTGCATGTATAGCTGCAGAAAGCATTCATTGCCTCAGAAATCTGTAATTTGTCGATCATCGTTTTGTCACCATTAACAATGACATGCGTATAAACTGCTCATCGAGCTGATCACCTTACTAATTCGATGATAAAACCAGAAATGAAGCGAGATTATAGTCGCGTTACTCGGATAAAAGGAAAGAAAAGGTGCGTGTCACTATACATGTATATGCATGCAGCTAAGGACAATATATTAAAAGCATTTTTGAGGATTGTTATTGCGTATATAATGCATTATTCGTGTTTATCTTCAGGCACCCGTATAACGTTACACAGCGTGGTGATAAAGAAAAAGTTCAAATTCACAATGAAATTATTGTTATCAAATCTAGCATGACTGCGAGCAACAAGCAAGCAAATTTGTGGCAACTTCGAAAAAAAAAATGCAGAAATGAATGGGAAGTATGAAAAAAAGTGAGAATGTGTAATTTTGAATTTTGCTATTGAAATTGCACGCACACTGTCATAAATTGATATTCTGTGAGGAGGAAGAGGGGGGATGAAGGGGTGACTAAATTTAAATTACTTTTTGTGGAATAATTTACGAGGCTGATGAACACCTTCTACTGCCGCTATTGTCACCTTTAGTATACCTGTATGCATGAATCTTAAGTATATAGAAGAACCTTCCGAAGTTGGGCACTGATGATGTGACTGATCATGTAGTTCAAGATATACACATGCTCGTGTCACACTGCACAGGAAATACACTGCTCGTGTCAGTGTCCAGTCCCCGTTATAGGACATATAAGGTCCATTTCTTCGTTGCAGGCGAAATCAAAATTTGGATATGACATGTTTTTGGATAAAACGAATAAATTTTCGAGTTCCGAAGCATTCGTGCTATAAATATATGTTACATTAAAACGAACTTTTGTCTTTAGTCAATATGAAAAAAACAACAACGGGGAATTTCTTATTAAAAGTTTCAGCATGTTCCTATTCGTATATAGAGAGATAATGTACTAAGGGGTCTCAGCCCCTTCTGACATAAGTAAATATGGGATATTTCATAGTTTGAAAATTAAATCATGTTCAGGTTACATGTATCTGGTTAGTACAATGGTTAGTTATCTCTGGTTGAGTTATTGTTAATGTTATTGCCCGGTGTCAGTCTCCAAAAAATACGAGTTAAATGCCTGCCCTTATATGATGCCCTTAGCATCAGTCGCCCGTGTCGAACACCTTTAGGCATGGTAAGTTGGTTAGTTATTTATTTTTATTTATTTATTTCTTATTTTGGGATGTTTGGGTAATTTTAGTAGCGATATTTATATGTATATTTAATTGTTTTGCTCCTCAAGGAAGTTTAGGGTTTCTTTATTGAATTAAAGTTTTAACTATTCAGAAAAGGTACCATAAGTTGGCTTCATTTGTGGATGAGAGATAGTCTTTTTGGAGCTGGTCCTATTCGTATATATTTATGTATATGTGGGGTATAGGATTTCATCCAAACTTCTATATGAAACTTGTGTAATTGTTTATATACGGTATACAGTTTAAACGACAAATTTTGACGTCCCTTGAGATTAGTTTATCCGAGGTTCGACTGTATACATATATACTGTATATTTGAGAAACATCTGAGAAATTTTGTGATCATTTTGTGAATATACTAATGAACGTTTTTCATCGAATAGTTTTACTCTATGCAATGTTAAAGTGCCCAAAATTGAACTCCTTATCCGAAAAATGTATTTCGTAAATAAGCTGGTAGCCATTACTTCAAAATCGAATAGCAGTTTAATGTTTACATGTTTGAATGTTAAATTATTAAATGCTTATACAGGGTTCCCCCCAAAAATTTCATTTTCAACTTCCCTTACCTTTCCCTGATTTTTCCAAGTTTAACGACAATTTTGAAAATTAACATAGAAAAAATATTTTAAAAACTTTGCATGAACAAATTTTGAAAATTTGAATTCGGAGAATGTTGAAATTTCGTACTCGGAAAACGTGGGAAATTTTGCAAATTTGTAATAGGAAAACGTGGAAAATTTTGCAAATTTCTACTCGGAAAATGGACAATGAGATAACCATGTGGAAGCATGCATTAATTTTTAATCGCAATAACATGACGTCGAATTCCCCTGACTATTTCAAAATAAGCCATTCTTCCCTGCCTTCTCTCTGACTTTTCCAGACATTTTCAAGTTCCCTGACAGGTTTTCCAGGTTTGGATGTACCCTGTTATAAATCTCTCTTGTTCCCAATAGTGTTTTTAATAAAATAAAATTTGGTCAAAGTGCTCAGACTTGGTCACTTTATCATTCCCGTAAACTATCTAAACCTTTATAAAGTGGCCGTGTTGATGTCAATTATACTATACACAGTAAATTTCCTTACAGCATACGCTTTCCCTCTTCACCAAGTGAATGTATATTAAACTCATTTATTGATTTATCCCTAAGTAATGAAAGTTCATATTACACCGTGGCGCCCAAGAACAGAGGTCTTAATCCTATTCAATATTTTCGCAGAAATCTCCCGAAAGCTATAGCGCATGCGCATCACCGTCCGAAGGTACAACAAAGTCCAGCAACACCCTAGCCACGCAAACAAATCAACGTCAACGCCAACACTATAGCTGACCGAATAAAAGCGGTCTAATTAAATTAATTAAAGCTTGCAACATGATATATATTTGGCTCGATTTGCTGCAAGCTTCTCTTTAACAACTGGAACAACAACAACAGAACTCCGGGGGTAATTTATATTTCAAACCCGGATGAATAATGCCCGTGGATTACGTGCGAATGGCTGCGCTAAGGCAGGGGATAAAATCATATATACACACACATTATACTATACATGTATAGAAGTTCGTACAGGCACTTACTGTAGGTGCATTAAGTTGCATGCTCTCTTTATTCAAAACTTTTATAGAAAACTCGACATGCGAGCTTTTTTAAGATTTTTTTATTATTTTATGAATTCTTTCAAGCCATTCGCAATTTTTTTGCATTTTTGGGGGCTTTTTATTTCCCATTTTCCCCTTCCTATTTCAATGCGAAAATAATCATCTCGCGAAATTATAATTCCATTCTAAAGAATTTAAGGCCATTTTTAACTCTTATATTGTGCACGCTTGCTTTATAAATTGGCAGTAGTTTGACAAAAAAATCCACCTTGTAAGCATGCACATAACGCCTATGGCCTATTAATATACTGTATGTGCAGTAGCTATAGTGGCGCTGCACGAGTGTACAATAGGATATTTTAATGAGAGGTTAAGGTTCAAAAAATTTCGCGTATATACTGTATAGCTTTGGCGCTCCGAGTTAATTTCCACGCAATTTACTCGAATTTCTTTTTAAATTTGAAGAATTCAACGAATATTCCATTCTCATATACGAGGAAGCTAAACGTTTTTGTCTGAAAACTTTCTCAATCATATTTTTATAAAAATAAGGCAAAGATGGCTTTTCATAATTTTCACTATCTTCACAAGAAAACCTTTTTTTTTTCTGAGATTTTTTCCCCATTGTTTAACAATAATGCATGTGAAAAATACAAATAATTGTTCATTTGTTCCTACCTTCCTTCTTATCACTGAGGATTCCGTCAATACTGTGTCTGTTTCCGGTTTTCTCGTCTCTTCTGTCACAGTCATCTTCCGAGTCACCTCGGGACCGGCCACGAAGCACTCGACTTATGGAGGAAACAGATGGCGCTGTGCTTCGATCACAGATTCCTTCCTGAAAAACAGACAATTGATTAGCCCACCGGTTGATTTACAGTACATGCACAGGTATAACGAGGATAATCCAGTCTCAAAACTTTAGTTTTCGAACACAGGGTGTCCCATAACTTTTGTTGTGCGTTCGCAAATTTTAGCGCGATACAATTAAAAAAACAAAATAAACGAACAAAAAAGTTTGTTTTGCAATTATGAGACATCCTGTTACCCCAATAAAAATGAAACAACAATAAAATAGGATCCTTACTGTCTGTTTTGGGAAATGTCCAAAAGAGTGGCAATGATTGACATCGGATATTGAATGGATGAGCGCGAACCGGAAACAACAACAAAAAAGAACGACGAATTGGAGAAAAATGCGTTAAGACCAATATGTACATGCATAAATGATAAATGACATTCAAATAAAAATCAATACGTAAAAATAAGTTCTAGGGATGAAACATCGATTGAATTTACGAAATAATGTAAACGAGTGCTATAAACGAGGCGAACAAATTAAATTTTAAAGTCCCCATGTGCAGTACTTCCACATAACTGTAACAATTGAAAGGACCAAAGACGACTTGGAAAAAAATATCTTAGGGACACCCGGTATTTGAAAAAATTGGAATGAAGGGCAAAATGCATTCTTGAAATTTTAATTGTATACATTATCGTTAATTTGTTGTTAAAAAAAAGGTCTTACCTTTATTAATCTATCTCTTATTTCCCAGCTGAAAATGCCCGGATTTTCTTTTTTGTATTCTTCGATTTTCTTTTCCACTTCCGGGGTTGCCACCCTGGGTTTACTACCTCCAATTACCCCGGGCCTAATACTGCCAGTTTCCTTGAATTAAACAAAATTGTACAATTGAATGACAAATTTGACATTGTTCAAATTGCGATGTTCAATGATCTAAAAACATGGCACATGCACAATTTCAAGCCCCAACACACTTTACCAACACCTTGGAAAATCCCTATTTGCCAGCATTTGTCATAGCAAATCTTGCTGGCCTAGAAAGATAATGTATGATGCCCAGAAGGCGTCGTAGATGGCGATGAGATCTTTAAATACTATCGCCTATTGCTTAAAGTTTGGAAATCATTATAAAGTACATTATATCCTCGCCAGACACTATTTTGTTCCAATACACCCTGCTACATAATTAGGTTTATTAATAGACTTACATGACGTCATCACAGCCAACGTTTTTGGCCATCTTTATGGTCAACAATAACATGGTAGGAGAGTAAGCGAATCAATTATATTTATTAAAATTTAACTACATGTAGTGATCGAGTGGAAAGATTCAGAATAAGTTTCGAAGTCGTATACATGTACTAGTATAGAGCGAGTTTATACAAACGCTGCTTGAAAGCTAATGTATACAGTATACATGTACATGTATATAAAAACATTGAATATGAACATTATTTCGAACACTTTTCTGTCCATTTTTACGTATGTATGTTTTCTATATTTATAACATGGCATGTAAACTGAAGCATATACTTGTATGGAGTACAGAAAATGACCATATGCTAATTTCAGATGTGAAAACTGCATTCACGTTTATTTTACACAAAAAACTTTATAAACGAATAAAATGACATATTGAGGGAGCGTTCTAAAATCGTTCAAATATCATCGCTATAATTTGAAACTTGCATGACAGCCATTTCGTACATGAATTGTTTAAACGGAATATGTTGTATATCGTAAATATATCGTGTCTCATAAAATATATTTTTCCGTATAACATATTTTTAAGAAAGAAATATGATGTCAGGGAGGTGGTTTTCAAAATTTCGAAGCGGCGTATTCCGCACCTTTTTTGTTTTTTTACAGAAAATTCAATATGGGTCGGTTTTTTTTCTTCAAATTGAAAATGTGAATTAACGGACCCTCCTCATAAAATGACCCCTCGTGGGCACGGTATAGCCTAAATTAATTTCCCCTCACCTTATGAAAATACTTAACCAGCATTACTTTAGTATATGGATAAAAAAGAAGGTGCTAAGACTCAGCAAATTAATTAACGCCAAACTTGTTGGTCGAGGATGAGAAAAGACAGAGGAGGTATAAAGTAAAGCGCAGAAGCAGCACCTCTGCGTAATTAATTAAAACCACTTTACACTCCTCTGTACATGCACCTATATTTTTAATATACCGTATTGCGGCTTGTGGTTGAACAAGGGCGGAATAAGATGAAAAAGGTAGAATGATGCGGTCAAAACTTGAAGGGAGTCACGATAATGGTCGCCCGAGCAACACCTTTGCACCGCCTTGCCATTTTTAAATGGATTCCTTTTTTAAATTAAGTATACACTATACACGTAACATTTATGTTGGGGTAAAGTTAAAAGCATGCTCTATACACTTTAAAAGAGTAAAAATTACGAGAGAAAAATAAGGATATATATACAATTTTCGTGAACAATTTACCTTTTACCCGTTTTATTCATTTTAAATAATGATGATATTTTAAACCGAATGATAACATTTATTAGCAACGCGAAATTTAACCACTTCTAGTATTTTCCATTTTTTACGTATATTTCACGTTTTGAATTATTTCTATGATATTCGTTAAAAGGATATAATATGTAAACAATAAGAGGTAACAGATATTCACAGGTTTTCGTCTAATATTCTCATAAGTATAAATATCTGATATGATAGAGAAATTGTCTTGGAAAAAATAAAATAAACCATGCAATATGTAAATGAATAATTTTCGTTGAACTTACCTGATACCTGTTTAGAATTTTACTGACGCATCCATGCGACACCCTGAGTTGGCGTGAAATGACACAAGGCCTAATCCCAGCGGCTGCCATTTCCACTATTTTTAATCGGATGTGGTTCGGTAAGGGCCTGCCATTGATGAACACACCACCCAACTGATTAACCCGACCTTGTCCTGGAAAAAAACCAATGCAAATTATATTTAGCAGTATGCACATATATAGCAAACGGTAAATGATCATAAGATGACGCAACGCGGATTTAGTATATACAATAAATCTGAAACGATATGCAATTATATATACGCTTATAAAACGCACGGAACAGTATGTTTTATATATAGTATATAAATCCTGTATACAGGTAAATAATCAGTTGCACTAATGCATGTTCCTTAACTTTAATGTGAATAACGCTATTCATAAGCAACTATATATTGTCATGAGACAAGTTTAATACCCAATTAAACCCGTTTGTGAAACTGGCCCTTTGCATTTCAAAATATGTAATTCTTGTAATACAAAATGTACTTGTATAGCCATATACAGGCATTTAAAATTGGTGTATATACCTGTGTATACAGCATATATAATTTATATGCTATCATGACACAGCAAAGGGTTTACCCTCATTATCCTAACTGCAACCATGTGACGGTATACGCTGCAGCAATCATGCATCAAATAACAGATATAGTTCTTATAAAAATAAAAGCCATTAACATTATATGATTATTGTTTTCTCTAGTGCACGTCGCTAATCTATAAGATATATAGGTGATTTGCATTAATACGAAGGTATATATTCGTTAAAACTACGTGCTTGAAATTTACGACACTGAAAACGGTGCTATAACCATATGATCTTGATAAACTGTACAATGCACGTGTCCATGCATGTGTATTGATTCAAAACGTATACGAGCCAGTAACATTATATATATGTCGTGAAAGTGTAAAATTGGTGGACGTGTTAATCAGGTTAGAACCATGACCATGGGCTCTTTTATTATCTTCAGGGTAGCCTAATCATGGATGAAATTTCACCAAACTTGGTTCTTCATAAAACTGCAGCAATTAATACTGATTATCCGAAAAACACTTTATATATACATCAATTAGTAATATTTAAACATGTGATAACAATATTTTGAAAATAACTCCTGAATATAACAAATTCATTTTGTATATTTTTTCAGCCTTTCTTTATTTTTATTTTTTCCCCGTTCATTTTTTAAAATAAAAATATATTAATATGCACGAAATAAAAAGTGGCGATAAATAACTTACTTTAAATGCAGCATTAACTCCTTGATTATTTACATAGATGTATTTACTTATTGAAAAACAAACAAAACCTTAAGGGATAATTGAAACATAGTGGAAAACAAATAAGCATGCAGAAAAACAAACATTGATTTAAATCGGAAGCGGGTTTCTATCTAAATATTGGTTCCATATTTCGCAATTTTACCATCGTACACGTGCATGTTTATGACACTATACTTCATCGCGTACACTATCGTATTCATCGTATAACTGAATAACGTTGTGTTTCTATATATATGTGTATACTTCTAAAAGTCCATATCCCATTCAGCTCTATATACGACAACTTAAAATATACCATGCAAAGGAACTTCAGAAAAAGAACGGTCTTTTGTTTTCAAAAATGGAGCGCACCGACCAGAAGCCGCTGTCCCGGGTACATCACCGCTGGACACTGGTCAGGAATGAGCGCGTGCCGTGCTATTGACCAACGCTCAGAATACACCCTAGAAAAGAGCATTCATGTCAAAATGTCTATAGGGATTTGCTGATTGTCCGTCTCTCCTCCTCAAAACTTTTAAAACAAAACAGACAGGAAGACAATGTCGCCGCGCTGTCCGGCATCAGTGACAGGCCCGACGCATCGCATGTCAGCGAAAGCGGCCTGTCAAAGGCAGTTTAAGGCACCCCCGCATTCATTAACACAAATTTGCGGAAAATATTATCTATGTTGCCGCCATCGTAAGCAATAGTCTTAATTAATTAAGTACATTGCCACACGGAACAGCGTTAATGGAAGATAATCGACTGCAATTATTCCAAATTTGCGTTTCATGCTCGCAACTCCCATTATAAAAAAACAAAAAAAACAAGATGCGAATCTGTGACTATATAGAAGCAGATACGCGCATTTTCTACGCATGTTCATTTTATGTTTATGCAATCTTGAAATGTATTTATTAATTGTTTTCAAGGAAAATGGGCGCATCGTGTATACCATCTGGTAAAATATGTTGAACGTGAATTATGATATTAAAACTTATGGGAAATAAATTGAAAGAGCAATAATTATCTTTGAAAAAAAAATTAAGTCTTCAAATGTATTATTAACAAATAACAAATTGTAGTATGAAAATACAAGAAAATTATTTCTTTTAAGAAAGGTACGTGTATTGAATCCAAAGTTAATCTTATATTCAAGCTTTTACGTGTTATATTGTATGAAAAGATGGTAAGATCTTTCTCAAATGTTATTTATAGGTATAAACGACCCATAGAAATGGCACCAATTGCACGATTAAGATATTGCTACAAACTCCATGCACCTATCACCATAGTCATTTACCGCATTCCTCCCTTTAATTTTATTATTTTACACAACATAACGACGTCGTCAAACTAATTCGTCCGCGTGCCATTTTATGGACATCTAATGACCTGGCGATGGGATCCATGGGCCTACTTTTATTTTCATGGACCTTTCCTCTTTTCAAATGAGCCTCGCTCGTTCGGACAAAGCGTACAGTTGTTTTTCGTCCTGTTTTATTTGCCCTGTTGTATACCTGTCCACGAGCAAATTGAAAATGATGGGACAATAAACTAATTTGGAAAGTCGAGGAAAACGTAGAGCCCCTGGAGGCGAAGCATTTGCGAGCGGCAAACTCCTTGGGTGCGAAACAGGGGTAAAAAGGCAGGGGGTGAAGGTGCTCCAATTGAGAAACATGCGTTAGCTTTAGGAGAACTTTGCAACAGTACAAAAGGATTCCCATAAACCGTACAACAACAAGCGCGAGTGTAAAACGAGAAAAGGTTTTAATCCTACTAAGTACCTGTAGCCCTCTTTTGCCGGTATTTAATGATAAAGGTTGACGAAATTTTGCTCGTAGCCCGTGCGGAACTCAATGGGAATTATTGGATAGCCTGTAATTTACAGGCTCTTGTACAACAGGAGTGAACATTTTAAGCTTGATTATCAATTTATGTGTAGAACTGTGCAGTTTTTAAAAATTGTGCAGTTTTATGTTGCGAAACACCCTCGATGCAGTACATGTATTGTGTTGTATATTTGTCATATTTTTCCAATTTTTAAAAATTATTTATTGACTTTGTGATTGTACTTAATAAATCATGCAACAAGTTAAATTATATAGGTAACCCAAGTTGAATGCATCGACATACTTTTAACACAAGATGGACAATTTTCCATTTCCAAAAGTGTAAAGTAACCATAAATGTAATTTGATAACAATGTACGGTAATTGCAAAACAATTAAATTTAATATCATTTTAGCATTTTATATATATGCTTCGAATATCCATAATTCATAAAGGGTGCTGTATCTCTTGGATATGCTAAACATATATACTGCACATTAGCAAATTATGCAATATACAGTATATGTTATAAATGAGGGTCTCATTACATGAATCTCTAAAAAGGTTGCATTTGCGCTTTCGAGGCCCCTTTCTGCATGAAGGTTTTAAATACTTGCAGGGTCCTATAAAAGAGCGGTGCAGTAATGCACCGAAATGCCGAAGGGGCATTCGGTCTTACCCCTCCTATATTACCTTGCATGCTTATATGGCACTTACTTAAAATAGCTCGCAATTTATTCTCACTAAATGAACCTATATACGGTTATATGCACTTCAAGAAATTGCCATAGATTTACCATACAGGTATACATGGTCTACCATAATTGGCAACGTTTTAAAACTGACTTTAATTTTACGAGGCATTTTTAAACACGGATCATACTTGTAAACATTAACTTAATGAAATAACATTGCATGAAATTATTTAGTTATACGTAGATTTTAATCTGTCCATGCTATATATAATGCTACTGCTTACTGCTATACTGTTTTAATATACTGTACATGTATCATTAAAACTATAAATTTAATATATATAACAAAACATGATTCTCGTTAAATCCCCGAAACAATATAATCAAAGTTGATTTATATTAATGAAAGTTTCATTGATACAGTACTGCAAACTTATAGATATAAATATATCAGTCATCACACCTGAAAGAGCTTGCATGTATATAGGTGATGCCCTTTGCTTCAAGCTTAAAACGTTCGGAAACTTTCGACATCACCTTTTTTAGATTTTTTTTGACATAACTTTGACACATCAACTCTTCTGTTTAACTCTCGTCTGTCAGAAATTGTATTGTCTAATTTTATGGAACTAGCATTTTAACCTGGTTGGCTGTAAGAGTTATCTTTGGAACCTTTCCTAAAGATATGATCGCACGGACACCTACACATGTAAGTTGTGACATTTGTCTCTTAATTGTTAGTGACTCAACTTATCTCTCCTGGTATTATAAGTGTCTTTTTCTTAGGAGAGCTGTGTTTGCATGCATGTCCACTTATTTGACTCTCACACACTTTTTTCATATTTAGTTAGTTAGTGACTGCAATGACAACCCCTCAAAATTCAAACAATTTTCATTGATGAGGTTTAATAAAGCGTGCATGCATGCAGTGTTCGTGTATACGAGCTCGCAAAACTTTCGAATAACTGCAATTGTATATAGTTTTAAACGTTGTAAGATTATAAAGCTATAATACATGTACGAAACACGATGAAATCATACCGAAAAATAGTCCGAAATTCAACAGAACCAGAGAAGCATGCGTGCACACGTTCTAGCGCATGCAGGAATTGAGAACAAAATTCTCACTGTCAAATCCGAATTTTATTCCATCGTCAGAAACTCACCCTGAAACGGATATCCAGCGAATATCGGACGCATATTAAGCGTGCTGGAAACGGCCATATTCATCGGACTGCAGGCAGCCTTCGCTGCAATAAACGCGGAGAATCGCTTGCAAGCGTTCGAAATCCCCCGAAAAAGCAAATCCGAATCCGTAGAACAAATTGATGGAACCACCCGCCGCACAGATATTAGTCGCACATCACATTAAAACCAGCAAAAAATCGGGACAAAAATAAAACCACGACGCACGGAACCGGGAAAAAAATCGCCTCGCGTTTTGATTTATGGTATAGCAGATTTCGCAGAAGTCGGTGTTCGCAAATGGACACGGATTAAGAACTGGCGTGGGTCAAAAGTAGCATTGCCTCGCTCGCAGCTGATCGTCAGGCTGCGCGATTTTACGGCGAGGTGAACGATTGACAAAACGCGACGATTTTGAAGGTAAGACTTGCAGGAGGAACTTTTTCAAAATCTGGGCATGAGTAGATTTTTTTTCCCCGTAGTTCGTCGCTCTGCCACTGGGTGGGGCTCAGGTGGTGTGTATGCGACGTTGTGGCACGAGCCCATGTGCTCGGCCGTGGCCGCGTGCTCGTTTCGCACGAGGAGGGCGAGGGGGCGGAGTCAATGCGGATGACGTCACGAGCCAGCCTCGCGCCCATTGGTCGCCGCGCCTGCCGTAGATCGCCGTGAGAAAGCGAGGCTGGCGGTCACGCTTATTTGCGGTTGAGCAACCCATTATGTTCATTGGCCAGCTGATTGACAGCTGAGCGCCCTATGGGCAAATGCGCGCGAGGTTAGGGGGCGCCGGGAGGCCGCTAGGGAGCTCTGCGTGCGATGATTATTTCAGAGAAAATTAATTAGGAAATTTGATGAAAATGGGCGTCCTTTGGCGGTTTCCGCACTTCTTCGCACCTGGCAATGGGAATAAACGCTGCCACGGATATTAAAGGAACTATGGACGGGTCTGCATGGTCCAAAAAAGGGAGAAAATCGGATTTTCCTACGGGGTGGGCCTAATATAGATTTTATGCCATGGCTTCAGGTGTGAGAGATGAATGCCCGAAATTACGCGTGTTATAAATTATTGACGAATTTCTACTTTTTGTACAGTAAAAATATTCCGAATATAGGCCCTATATGTGTTCGAAATAGCGCGTGCATAAATTACAATAAAAACTATAGCTCCATGTTGCAAACTTGTCAAATGCATATTCTACATACACTTGTTTAGCTCTGCGTGATCTGATCGTATATGCATGTACACAGATGTATGCATGCTTGCATGCACAGTAGCCTATACTTTATACCATATACAGTAAGAAAGGCATAAAAAAATGTAACGTTACCCTGTTATTTCGAAGTGGAAAATTGTGTATTAAAATGGCAAATTCTAAGTCAGAAATCTTCTCTGCATGCAGTTACGTGTATAGGGAATGGGCATTCTATAAGAAAAAACGGATCATATTAAATAATAATAATAATAGTAAAAGGGAGTAATGTATAAAAAATGAGCCATTAATTAAAAGCAATCGATAATGACGAAATTGTTATATGGTCCATTTTCCACTCTATACAATTCAAATGTATCAAATAAAAACTTAAATCTTCCAAGAAAAAAAACAAAAACATATATATACAAAGAATGTATAAACATTTTTCAAATAATATATTTGGCTTCAAATTTCATTAAAATTGAAAAGATGAGACTTCCTCAAATATTCTTTTAATCCTTGTTATACACTGTATATAGGTTTCGGCCCCTGAAGAAATATACATGTATACATGCAGCTAGTGTAAAGATTAAATTTGGTTTGGGGGAATATCATGCATGCAGACTCGCATCCTTTCAATTCCTCGTTTATTTTTTAAAACTATTTGTTCAATTTGAAATTCAACGGGTTTTTAGTTAAACGGATCGATACTTTAAAATGTTACCAATAGTATATACAGTATCAGTATATGTGCAATAGAGTATACCCTTCAGCCATGCAAAACTACGCTCTGCTCATCTTATTCTCTGATTTACAACATAAATTTCGCTTCAGTAACGTTACAAAACTATCGACAAAACAAATTGAAAATATTGAATATATACAGAAAATAAATCCATGAGTTAGTATATGAATACTACATAAATTAAGAATTCTTTAAAAAAAGAATCCATAATCTGTGCATTTTCAACAAGGCATGCAGATTTTCTTATTTATAATAAGAAAACAAGGGCAGATTTTCTTATTTATAATAAGAAAATTGTTGAAAATGCACAGATTATGGATTCTTTTTTTAAAGAATTCTTAATTTATGTATAGTATTCATATACTAACTCATGGATTTATTTTCTGTATATAGTCAATATTTTCAATTTGTTTTGCTGATAGTTTTGTAACGTTACTGAAGCGAAATTTCTGTTGTCACTCAGAGAATAAGATAATCAGAGCGTATAGTTTTGCATGGCTGAAGGGTATATATACTATATGCACATATACTGATACCGTATACTGTATACATTTCTATTTTGTATATACGATATGAGAAAATATATGATATTCAATAAGCAGGAATAAATAAATAATAAATGAAATAAATGGTGCTATACTGTATATATAATTATAATAATTTCTTTATAATGCATGCATACAGGTATACATGTGTATATTGCATGCATACATCGTGTTTAACACTTTTTCCAAAACACGCTGATCTACTATGTATATTAAAAACGGGGAGACATTAAAGCATAACTCGTATACATTTAACTATAGCTCTATTAATTATTATACAATTTGACAATTTCCCCTTGATTTAAAAAATAATAAATTTAACTTTTGTCAAGTGCAAGCTATATACATACAGTATAGTGATCAACAATAAGAATAAAAGATCGATATTTGTCGAGGATCTATTACTGAAGTTTATTACAATCGTAGATAAAATATTGTTGCTGATGTTCGTGTTTTAATTTACAAAGGAGAAATAGCGAATTCCATTGAATTAAAATAGAAAATGTGGCGAATATGATTGTTTCAATTTATTCTCCTTGTAAATTAACCAAAATTGAAGTTCAGGAATTGACTTTATAAATTTAGACTAAAATCGAGAGGCATGGTAACTTCACCTTTCGCCACATTAGTGGAATAGTAACTGAAAATTCACTATAGATCACATCGGGAGAGCCTTTTTTACGAATTTTATACATATTGAATGTATTGTATATATAGAGGAACGGTAAGAACCGTCAATAACTGATATATCTGCCTGTCGAAAACAAGTTTGCATCTATTGGGTCTAAATTGAACAACGTGCCATTCATGATCTACGTGATGAATGCATGCACGGTGATTAAACCCCCGCACAAGTTGCCATGACAACGTGACAAACACATTGGTAGCTCAAAACAATTTTTTTTTCTAAAATCAAAAAGTGATTGTAAAAATTTGATGCTCGCATGTCTAGAAAATATTCCTTTTTTATACAGAATAATATGCGTCCGTTAAACTGTGTATAGATGATGACGCTTATATAGGTTCGGTTGAGCTTCAACCTCAAAACAGCTCTGTAAGTTTGTTGTTACCAACAATTTAACAAGTAGGAAAAAAGGTGAATTTCTTGCACACAAAAAATATTAATTCCAGAAATGGAATTTATAAAACTTCGACAAAAATCGAGGTGCGAGGTAAAATTTTCGATGATATGGAATTAGACGAATGCTGGGATAGTTCCTCCAATAAATCGTCCATGACCGGACCGTCTTCCTTTCCCATCCCATCCTTCTCGTTAAGGTTCCGAATACTGGAAATGTAATTTCATTCTGATGTTGGGATCCATCATGACCAGACTGTTTAGTCTGACTTAATTTGCATAATGATCCTTCATCCCCCCCTCTTTCCCTGCCAAATGGTACACTATGTACTGACTGTAGGGTAAAGAATTGAAATTGAATTGAATAGTTTAAGCATATAAAATGAAATATTTACGGAAGAAAAAGCTTTTAATTTTAAAATAATTAGGAAATGGTAACAAACTTTTTAAAATTCCAAAGCTTTAATTTAAAATAATTAAAAACTTTTTTTTAACTACAGTTTGTGTATGTATTGAATGCTAGATGACGCTTTTTAAAAATTAAATTGTTTTATAACGTCCTTTCCAAGTACTATTTTTTGTTATGCATTTAAAACAAAATTACCTAAAGTATTTAATTTTACGCCTATGAATTTATCTTCGAGAAAATTCCCATTTAAAATGGAACAGTAGGACACCCTCTGAAACGATATTAATTGGCCATAGATTTAAATGCTTTAACAGTGAAGGAAATACATTTAAAGCCATGACTCCAAGATCGGAGATTTTCTCAGAATTTGTCTAAATTGCCTATAGATTGACACCCGATCTGCACGAGTAAAGTTATATGACGTCTAAATTGTTTACTTCCTGCTGTTCCCTCGAGTATTTTTTGCATCGTTTTCTTCGGCCCTGCATGTCTGCATTGTTAACTTTTCTCCTACTTATTTATGACGAACAGACTTCATTCACGACTTTCAATTGTGTGCATTTAATGACATGGCAGACAAGCTATCAGTATATGTTGTAAACATGTACACTCAAGATCAAACGTTATTTTTAAACTTTTTTCTTCTTTTTATCGGTAATATGCGCTCTTAACAGGTAGGTCACCATATCAAAATGACACAGTTTCTCAATAAAAGGTATACGTAACAACACCAATAATGGAAAAACGTCGTAAATGGGCCTGTCAATGAAACTTTGCATTGTTTTTACACTTCTGAAAAATCGCCTCATTATAATGCCGGATAGAAATAGAAATCGTTTACGAAATAAAACTCAATGGACATTATGCAGACATCACGTGACTTGATTCATGGACCTTATACAGAATTAGGGTGAAAACACACTGAATGCTTATTGCAGGCGCTTACCATTCGGCGTACACTGGCGCCACCAAGCGGGATAAGAATGTGGCAAGCGTTTTAAATGAGGGCGCACACAAAGAACGCTTAGCCGAGCCAGGCTGAGCTTACAAGAAGGTATGCACACAGATCACTATTGGTCAAAAGTGTAGTCATCGATTGTATGCCGCCTATGTACCGTAAAAACGTGTCCTGCACTCATCATGAGATGGTAATGCACATGTGGAAGGTTTTACGCATACTAAACGTCCATATTATAGAAAAGTTAATTCATATTTCCAATTAGCAGGTTTTATAAACACCGATAATTAGCCTATATTAAGCTCAATACATTACATTTATGCTGAATTCACAATGAACGAATTGAAGACAAAAACGGTCGTCACTCATGCGCAGATCTAATCAAATTGGCTAAACATGCCATACGTCATTTCTACGTAATTTCTACTTGTTGGCTGTCAAAAACGAAATGGTCGAGAGATCTACTTTGTCGTAATAAATCGCCTTCATTGTGTAATCTATGGAAACATGAATTGATAACCGAAAAAGTCAGTCCCAACCACTAAATAATACACGCAAGAAAACCGGTAACGTTTTTCAAGATGGCGCCAACGACCGTTTATGTCTTCAATTGCTTCATTGTGAATACAGCAATACTCGACGAGTGGGATGCTGGATTCACAATCAAGCAATTGAAGACATAAACGGTCGACACACATGAGCAGATCAAATTTTCTAAATATGCCATAGGCTACGACATTTCTACGTAATTTCTATTTTTTGGCTGATAAAAACGAAATGGTCGAGAGCTCTACTTTGTCGTAATAAATCGCATTGATTGTATAATCTATGGAAACATAAAATCATTGATAACCGAAAAAGTCAGTCCGAGCCATTAAATAATCAGGTATCCCAGCCACTTTTAAGCTCGACCATATAGGATTTATAGGACATTTTGCCCCAAAAAATAGGACAAATATAGGACAAAATAGGACAATTTTTAGGAAATAT
>JAQGAO010001306.1:0-25300 GCA_034697705.1 Ommatoiulus sabulosus
ACATCCAAAGTGTTACTTAATCCCAACATTCCTTACTACCTTGTAACTCCTAAGGTTAACTGCCCCAAGGTCATCACTCCCCACCACTTAAATTTCGACCACTCCGTGTCGAAAACAAAACTAAAAACGATCAACCCAACTAATAACAAAAATATCACAAAAAAAAACCTGAGTTCATCCCCACTAACAGGGGGAAGGCAACAAAACATCCAAAGGGGCTTAAGAAGAATATCCCCAAAAAGATAAACAACAAAAACGAGAATTAGACAATCTTCAGTGTCTGAACATTAGTTCCGCCATGGTTGGTTCCTTGGTGGGCCTCCTCGCTGCAATTGCACCGATGAATTGCCCCTTCCGCCAAAATCTGGACGAAATGGTCCCCGGCGGATCAAACAAGGGCGTTGATGGGGCTGTCGTCCGGCGGCCAAGTCCCTCCACCTGGCATGGTCCCGCCTGGCTTGACGCTGCGCCGTACGTACACTGCTCTCAGATGGTGCAACCTCATCGAAATCCAAGGTACATCGTTCAGGTTCCCCCAAGTTCAGTCGAAAATGGTCAGCCGCACGAATCGCCCAAGGGTCTGGCCAGTTGAACTCTTCTCCACTGCGACCGTGCAACTGAGTGTAGGCCAGACGATATAGGCCCACTGCCAAAGGGGATCTCCACGCCTGAAAATGCGCCGGAGGTACCCGCTCCCTGCGGCGATCCAATATAGCATAGAGCGGAATCAGTTCATCCAAGAAATTGGTCTGCGTATCAGACGACGTTAACACTCGTTCACGCTCCTGTGCCTGTATGGCACAATCCACTGTGGTCGCCCGACTGGGGCCCACCACCTCGTCCGTTTGCATGGCCCGATTAACCACAACACACACACCGTCTCTCTTAGGCACCATATACGGGACGGGCACAGTCCAGTCCCGCCCCACACCGTCCATGGCTGAGCCCACAGACACACTCCGCTGTCCCCAGGTATTTGGCTGAACCACCTGCCCCAACTCTGAAGACGACACATAATGCTCACGTGCTGCCCACGCCAACACCTCCGACTGGGTCACAGGTACACCTGATCGTCCCACCGGTTCCGGGGCCCATGTAGCGGACAGTTCCATCTGCATTATCGAGTCACAGGATTCCAGTACAGCCACTGATTGCGCCATGCGTCCTTCTGTATGCAACAAAGGGTCGATCAACCCACGTGCTCGACCTCGACGCATACGACCAACACCTCGCCCGGTCGCGGCCACTTCGTCCTCAATCGAAAAACGAAACTTCCAATTAATGTCTGTCTCATCCATCTCACCTTCCCCCGAATGACACGACATTTTCCGATCTTTCGCGTTTCTTGCTTCCAACTTGGGGACCAGGACGTCTTCACACGCGGAGCGCAACAACAAGAGTAATGGCGGGTCCACCGGCTGAGCCGGCTGAGCAGCCGAAGGCCGGATATCCGCTGACATCACCCCCGGACGGAGGCCACGCGTGTCATCGACAACGTAATTAACGTCCGAGGCACGTCGTAGAATACGGTAGGGTCCATGAAATGGGCCTTTCAACTTGCCCTCGCCTGCCCGTGCCGGGGCTTGATCTTTTACCAGGACCCAGTTGTCCACCAAGAACTGCGCATGTCGACGACGTTTATCAAAGGTAATTTTCTGGCCCCCTTGGGCCTTCTGCAAATTAGTATCAGCCTGGCACCTAATGTCAGAAAGAGAAAATGCGGGGGGCAATACAATCTTTGGGCCGATTAGATTCTCCACCGGCAAACGGGGTTCATACCTGAACAACAAACGGAATGGGGAATACTTAAGGGAAGCCTGTTCGGAGAAGTTATAAGCTGCTACAGACGGGGCTAACCATTTACTCCAGTCCTTTAACCCTTGATGTGTATTCACCCTCATACGAAGCATAACCATTAGGGTCTGGATCGTCCTTTCGGCCAGCCCATTCGCCTGTTGGTGGTAAGGTGTCGATAGGCCATGCTCGATACCATTCTCAGCCAAAAACCGCTGAAAGAGCCCACTCTTCTGGGGCGTGCCACTGTCCGAGATCAATTTACGGGGAACTCCGAACTGCAAGATTAGCTCAGAAAAAAACTTTATTAGTGTGGGGGCATTTTGTTTTTTCACTGCCCGAGCTACACAAAATCGGGAGGCAAATTCGACCGCCACAATAACAAATGTCACCCCCGCTGCACCCTGAGGCAGGAGCCCAGCAAAATCGAACGCCCACATCTGAGCCATCCCCAGCGGTTCAGTGGGCTGCATCATCCCAGCCTCTGCTTGTTTTGACAATTTAAAACGTTGGCACAGCGGGCATGCCTCGACCCACCTTACCACATCTCTTTTCCAGGCTGGCCAATAGTAAGATCGGTTCAATAAAGCCACTGTTTTCGACGAACCAAAATGCCCTGCTAACGGGTCATCATGGCAGGCCTCCAATACCTTTATTCTTAATTGTTCAGGGACGACCAACAATAATCTAGGGGTAGCTCCCGGGGCAAAGTAATATAGTACATCCCCCAGAACCACATATCCCCCATTTGATCCTGTTTGCTGGGTGGCCTTTGCCCTCAATCCGCTCAACTGTGCATCCCGGGCCTGTTCCGCTACCATATCCGCTGCAGTCAACAAAAAAAGGCAGGCATCATCGTCAGCCTCGTGGGGAACCGCCTCCATAGGGAAGCGGCTAAGACAATCCGCATTAGCATGGAGACCCCCCTTTCGGTATTTAATTTCATAATTAAATTCCTCCAGTTTGGCCATCCATCGGCCCAACCTGGAGGAGGGGTCTTTGATCTGTTTCAGCCAACATAACGCATGATGGTCAGAGATTATGACAAAGGGTTTCCCAAAAAGGTAATGTCTGAATTTCTCCGTTGACCAAACAACGGCTAGGGCCTCCAACTCAGTGACAGTATAACGGGTCTCTGCCCCTATTAATACCCTACTGGCATACGCTAACACTCTCTGTTTCTTCCCTTCCCCCTGGTGTAACACTGCCCCCAACCCTTTCAGGGATGCGTCCGTATATAGGGTTAGTGGTTCCGCCGGGTTAAACATTGCCAGCACCGGGGCGGATATTAACGCCAACTTCAGCGCTTCGAAAGCTCTTTGGCAGTCTTCTGTCCAGCAGAAGGCTACCCGTTCGCTCGTCAATGTCGTGAGGGGTAAGGCAACCCTAGAGAAATCCTTTATAAATCTCCGATAATAACCTGCCAATCCCAGGAAACTCCGCACCGCGGTACGAGATAGCGGTATTGGAAAAGCCTCCACCGCTTCTACTTTTTCCGGATCAACAGATACCCCCTCACGGCTGACGAGATGTCCCAGGTACTTAACACACCGAAAAGCAAAAAAACATTTCTTTGGTCGGAGGCGGAGATTGTACTTTCTGAGGACTTTGAATACGTCCTCCAGATTTCCCAAAAACAGCGTAAAATCTTTCGCAAAGATAATGATATCGTCTAGATAAACTAGACATTTCTCCCATTTAAGGCCAAACAGAATTTGATCTAAGCCTCTCTGCATTGTTGCAGGGGCGTTACATAGGCCAAACGGCATTCTAAGAAATTGGAAATGCCCCTCTGAGCAGGAAAACGCTGTTTTCTCTTTGTCCGCCTCCGCCATAAGTAGTTGCCAATACCCTGACATTAAGTCCAGGGTGGCAAACCAGTCCGATCCTTGTAAGGAGTCCAACACATCGTCAATGCGTGGAATCGGATAGCTATCCAACTTGGTCACTAGGTTTAGTTTCCGGTAATCTATACAAAAACGGAATGCCCCATCCTTTTTCTTCACTATTACCACGGGGCTAGAATAGGGGCTTATACTCCTCTCTATCACCTCACAATTTAACATATCTTCAATTCCCTCTTTAATAATTCGCCGCATCGGCTCCGTAGTCCTACGTGCCGCCTGATAAATCGGGCGTGCACCCTGTACGTTAATTGTGTGCGCGGGCAAACTACTCATACGAAACTCCGCCGTTGTCAACGCAAATACCTCCCTAAATTGCGATAACAATGCCATCAATTTCTCCCGTTTATCACTATCCAATGCTGGGTCTATATTCAGTGCCGCCCGAAAAGTCTCACAATCTTCTGCAGATTTCAAGCCCACCCCATCTATCGCCTTCTCATCTACCTGTAAGATTACATCTTCCTCCTCTAGGGGGGCTGCTAGTGCCAATATCTGTCCCCCGTTTAACCTAATTTCCGAGGCTGACAGATTGGCTACTTCAAACGGCCGACACTGTTTCCCTTGGGAGACAAATATCCCATATGCTGGACGGATGTCCATGGAAGCCTTTGGGGAGGGTCCCACAATCATCCGTTCCCCCACTGGTGCTGCTCCTGATACCCAACATTGGGGATACGAGACCGAACACGGCGGCAACACCACTGCCGAAACTGTTGTTATTGGCACACCCGCTAACCTACAAATCCTATGCTTGTCCCTCTCTTGTTCTTCGAATTCCACCTCGACTTCCGCCATTGTGAAGGGGTCCCTTACCAATGCCTGGCTGAACGAAACCTTCTTTTCAGGCTCTTTCTCATAGAAAATAACCCGTGTAGACGGATAGAATGTAAGCCCTGACAAAGCCTGAAAATCCATCCCAAACACTAAAGGTTCTGGCAATTTCTCCCATACTATAAACTGGTAAAGCCATTCTTTACCCAGGACTACAACTTTAAGATCTACTGCGCCTCGCGATGTATTAACTTGACTGCAGGCATCTTTTAGGGGTGTACAAGCCTCCTGCGGCAACTCATACGGAATTAACCCCAAATAATCCACTGTTTCTGGGGAAATGATTGATAATGACGAGGCACCATCTATAAGGGCTAACAGAAATTTTCCCTCTGCTGCCACCTTAATCCTCGCCAAAGTTTGCGGTTTTACCGCTTGCCGCTGTAAGACTAACGTCCTATTCTGTTGTGGCTTCTTTTCCTCCGCGTCTTTCGCAGCTTGTTTTTCGCGATCCGCGATAGTCAGGGGGCACCCCCATGCCATATGGCCTACCTGTCCACAGCGATAGCAGAGAAAATCTTTCTTACCGCCCGCCAGTGTGGCCTGTCCCTTACTCTCTGTCGTAGTCGTCGGTGGGCCTTTACCTTTTCCTTGGTAGACCCCCCCTTTAACATTAGCAGCTACGGGGATTTCCTCACTTACACTGGCTTTTTCGTACTCTATTAAAAGTTGCCTATACTTCCCCAATGCTAAGCTATAGTGGCCTGACATATGTTTCTTATAGTCAGGCTGTAGTCCTTTAAACAAATTCTCCTTGATGGCCGGCTCTGCCATCGGGGGTTCACACTTACTGCATAGGTATTCCACCTCCGCAATATAGTCTAATAGGGGTTCCCCCACTTTGTGTTTCCGCAAAGCCAGTTTCGTCGAGTACCCCTTATATTGGCTAGGGTCAAAAAAGTATTCTAAAAATTCGGCCTTGAACATTGTCCAGGTCGCAAATTTGAATTTCTTTTGCGATTTCTTCGCCCACATTTCCGCAGCACCCGTCAACCTAGATCGGCATTGCTGGACCAGGTCGGCCTCCTGGTACCCATCTGCCCCGGCAATATCCTCAAAATCCCTAAGGAACTCCTTAGGGTCTTTCAAGCCATTAAACGTTGGTAACCTATCAGGGCGTGCATGGATCATTATCGGTGCATTTGCTGCCACCGGCCGTATTCCCGTCAGGGCCCCCACTTGTTTATCCAACCCTAAGTCACTTAATATTAATCCCAATTTTTCCCCGATGAATTTTAGTTCATCACTCCCTTTCGCCACTTTGGCCTTCCATTTTTCCAAAATGAGTATTGCCTTACAAGCCTCGGTGAACAACGCTGAGTAGTTCACTTCATACTCAGTCTCTTCATCATTTGCAAATTTAATTTTACGATCTGCAAATATCGGGGGTACTTTTGGTGGGGGTTTCATATTATCTTGAGTATCCTGAAACTCTTCCTCCTCCTCAACCTCAACGTCACTAGCTTGCCCCTGGTCATCTTCAAACCCAACTCTACCACTTTTTCGGGGCGGTCTCCGTGAACTCTGATGCTTCTCTTTTTCTTCACCCTCATTCCACGCTTTCAACATTGTTCTTAAGCCTGTTGCCATCACCCCTCTAGCTGGTGTTGCCGGTTCGGTTTCGAGGAATTGTTCAATTCTATCGACCTGGGTCCGTAAGGCTTCCAAGCTTAATCCCTCTCCTTCTGGGTTCTCCCCCACTTGCTCCTTCTCTTCCATCTGATCTAGGGGTGTAGTCAAATTTTGAGAAAGGCTAAAGCCCGCACCTCCACCATGTGACGCCACCCGGCGTCCGGAGCGTAACCGAATGGTGGCTCCTGCGAGCAAGAGTACTCAACAAACAAGATAAGGGGGCAAACAACGTTTATTTCAGTCCTGAACATAGACAAACGCGGAAAAACATAGCAACAGAGATAACTCTTATATCAAACAAAAGGGGCAATCCCCAACACTCGCCTCTAACCACCCTGAGGTATTGATAAGCCCTAAACCTAAGGCTACCCCTATCTTGGGGTCGTTACCTAGCACTTCCTAGGACCAAGCTGGTACCCGATATCACCCGGACTACTCATCACGAACAGGTCCCAACTAAGTGAATTTCCAAGTACCCAGAACATAAGCGCGAGGGCCGAACTAGAACCCAGCGCAACCACTCACCCACGTTTCCTCTCCTTCTCCTGAATACGGACTCTCTCGTCTCAGGCTGGCCCAGGGTTTATATACTAATAACCGCCCTTTGCATTCTGGGGCATCCCATATGACAGGTCACATTCCTTACATGCTATCCCGCATTCCTCACTCCCCAATTAACCTTGGGCCTGGTATATCTCTACCATCCATAATCACTAAGCCCACATTCCTTGATTCCCCCATGAACCTTGGGCCTGGAATGTCTCCCGCCATCACACTTCCAAATCTCAATCGCCTTTGCGATGCCACACGTAAAGCACGGTGTAACTCCACGGGTTCGCTGTCAAGCAACTGACTTTCCTTTGTCCCGCTTTCTGACTGACGCGACACCTGCTGATCTTCATTTTGTTCCGCTTCCGGTCTCAGCATATAACGCTTCATATTAGTAACGTGCACCAAATATGGCGCGGACCGCGGGCGATTTAAATCTTTCACCATGTAGTTGACAGCAGATTCTCTCGAAATGATCACAAACGGTCCTTTAAAAGGGACCTTCAACTTTCCTTTACCTGCTTTTGCCGGAGCTAAGTCCCGCAACAGCACCAGTTCGTTCTGCTCAAAGTCCACTTCACGATGCCGCCCATCAAAATAAAGCTTCTGCTGCATTTGCTTTGTCCACAAATTCTTCACCGCCAATTTCCGTACATCGTCCATCATAGGCATCTCAGGCAGCTCAATACTGGAAGGGAATAAATTATTCATAGGCAAGGAGGGGTGAAACCCATGCATTAGAAAAAAAGGCGAGTAACCCAACGACTCTTGAACTGCAAAATTATAGCTGGCCACTGCTGTCTCAACAAATTGCGTCCATCTTTAACCACTGGTGCTTCTACAAATCTTGCTCTTATTGTCGTCATCACAGTCTGGATTACTCGCTCGGCCAACCCGTCTGCCTGCTGATGATATGATGCTGAACATCGGTGTAAAATACCGAATTTATTAATAAAATCCTTAAAAACATTACTGGTCTGTGGAGACCCCTTATCAGATATGAGTGCTCCAGGCACCCCAAATCTTGCAATCAACTTTGTAAAAACACACCAGTGTGGGGGCGTTCTGTTTACGAACCAGACTGGCTACACAATATCTTGTAGCATAGTCGATCGCAACAACAATATAAGCATTTCCTGCCTTTGCTGCCGGTAATGGGCCCACAAAGTCAAACCCCCATTTCTTTCCTGGACTTGAAACAGAGATTGGCTCAAGCAATCCATTCGGCTTATTCCTTGGCAATTTAACCATTTGACATGCATTACATGACTCTATGTAAAGTGACACAGAACGCCTCCACCCAGGCAAATAATAGGACTTTGATAACAATGCGACTGTTTTAGACATCCCAAATGGTACAACCACCAGCAATCGCGGTTGCTCTACAGGTGCCAAATAATAAAGCAATCCATTCAATACAACATACCCCTTATTCTTATGGACACCTTCACATGCATATTGAGCCAACAAGTTTCTCAGTTCCGGATCCTTTGACTGCTCCTCACGCACATCTACTGAATGTAAGAGAAAGAGATAAGCATCATCATCGCTTTCATGCGGAGATGCAACAGTCGGAAACCGACTTAAGCAATCTGCATTTTTGTGCAGTCCTCCTTTTCGATAATGAATTTCGTACTGAAATTCCTCCGTTTTTGTGATCCACCGTCCCAGCCGTGACGATGGGTCTTTCAAATTTCGGAGATAACAGAGTGCGTGATGGTCAGTCACAATCACGAAGGGATTCTGGAACAAATAATGTCGAAACTTGTCGACTGCCCAACCAATAGCCAAAGCCTCTAATTCCGTAACTGTATAGCGAGATTCTGGACCCGACAACGTCCTACTCGCATATGCAATAACCCACTGATCGGTGCCTATCCCCTGCTGTAACACAGCACCCAATCCCAATAAACAAGCATCCGTATATAAAGTTAAAGGGGCTTTCGGATCCCACATCGTCAGCACGGGGGCCGAAGTTAATGCCCTTTTCAATGATGCAAAAGCATCTTTACAATCGTTGGACCATATAAACAAACTTTTTTCACATGTTAGGGCTATCAGTGGAGCAGCTATTTTCGAAAAACCTGCGATAAATCGACGGTAATATCCCGCCAGACCTAAGAAACTCCTTACGTCTGTGCGGGTCCTAGGGGTGGGGAATGCCGACACCGCTACAATTTTCTCTGGATCCACTGACACTCCAGACCCACTGACCAAATGTCCTAAATATTTAACTTGCTTATAAGCAAAAAAACATTTTTTTGGCCGTAACCTAAGATTGTGTTGATCCAATACATTAAAAACATTTTCCAAGTGAGTTAAAAATTTCAAAAAAGTTCGTGCAAACACTATTATGTCATCCAAGTAGACCAAACATTGCTCCCACTTCAAATGGAACAGTGCCTGGTCTAGCCCGCGCTGCATCGTCGCCGGCGCGTTACACAAGCCAAAAGGCATTCTTAAAAATTCATAATGGCCCTCCGAACAAGAAAAGGCCGTTTTCTCCATATCACCTGTGGCCATAGGCAACTGCCAGTACCCGCTCATTAGGTCCAATGTGGCAAACCATTGAGACCCCTGGAGCGAGTCCAGCGCATCGTCTATCCGTGGAATAGGGTAGCTATCTGCTCTAGTCTGGGCATTAAGTTGTCGATAATCGACACAAAATCTATAAGAACCATCTTTTTTTTTACTATAACCACTGGACTAGAGTAGGGACTATTACTTTTAACAATAACGTTTTGTTCTAACATCTCAGCCACCTCTTTTTGAACAATTTCACGAACCACAGGTGAAGTTTGCCTAGGGGGCTGAAAGGTAGGCTTTGCCCCTTTCGTATCTATATAATGTGGGGATAAATCGCTAATGCGAAACTCCGAAGTTGAGAGAGCAAAAATTCTACGAAATCCTCGAATTAAATCCACCAATGGCTCACGCTGTTCAGGTGGCAACAATGGATCTATGTTTAAAACTGATAACAGAATTTCTTGATCATTTTGATCACCGCTAACCTCTTTTGGAGTTTCAAGCTCCTCCAATGGAACAATCTGCTCATTTTCCTGTAACGGAAAAGTAAGTGCCACCTCTTGGCCCCCCTTCAAATGCACCTTCTCCGGGGTTGAATTTAATATCTGCAACGGTCTTGCTCCTGGACCCCTTGACAAAAACACCCCATATGCAGAACGGACATCCGTCGCCATCTTATCTGAAGGTACTACCATCATTCTTTCTCCTACTGGGGCTGTTTTCAGGGCCCAACATTTAGGGAATGAAACTGTAAAAGGTGCCAATGTCATTGGCTTTATTAAACTAATTGGCAAAGCTTCCACCCTCAACACCATAGGAGTATCCTCGTCCAGAAAATCAGGTAATTTAACCAGTCCCGATAATGCCACGGGATTTTCCATATATTGCGGGTGATTCTCCTCCGCCTGTTGTATCGTATATTGCTTATTTAAATCCTTCCCAAAACAAATGGTTTTAGGTACTGGCAAATAAGTTAACCCCTTTTCATCAATAAAATCTTTTCCCAAAATTATCGGCACTGGCTAGGTAGCCGAAATTATAAATGAATACGAAATTTTTTCACCTAGCAGATAAAAATCAGCTTCTGTGGCCTTAGACTCTGCCGAAATTCCTCCATGAATATCTTCATACAAATGGATATCTCTTCCTGACAAATTTATAGCAACTAAATTAAATGCCTGCATTGCCGAAGGATGTATGAACGTCGCACATGAGCCAGAGTCATAAGTCGCCTTAATAATTTTATTATTACAAGCTAAATTAATTTTCAATAATTTAGCTGGTGGTGATCGTTTAACGTGGACCGATAAAGCAGGTTGCGGACCCGATGAATTGGAAAAAAGGCAATCTTTATGATAATGACCTTCTCTTTTACACCCATAGCAACGAATGCTTGAAGCATTACCGGAATTTTGACTTTGAGATAAACTCCCATTTTCCTTAGGAGGCGAACGTATTACTTTATTCGCATTTTGGCGACCATCCGTCCCTAATCTCTGATAATTAGGGTTCGAATAAGTTCGTGAGTTTTGAGTATTAAGGGTACTTAAACCCTGACTAGGCTTTGTTGCAGCATTATTATAAGGGACTTTATTAATTTTATGCATTATTTGCCGAAATTGAAAGGGGATAATTAAGGTTACACATCATATATCTTTGTAACCCAGGGTTCAACCCTTTAATTAAATGATCCTTAATACATGCCTCTGACATTGTAGGATTTATGCGTTGACACAAATGTTCTACATCCGCAACGTATTCCAAAAGCGTTTCATTTGTCCCATGTTTACGCAATGCGAGTTTCGTAGATAAAGATGATGGTCTATTCCCATCAGAAAAATATGCCAAAAATTGAAACCTAAATTGTTGCCATGGGACTATTGACAGCCAAGTACCATAATTATGGCCCCATTTAGCCGCCGCACCTGTCAATTTCATACGCAATTGTTGTGGCCATAAACTCTGATCGTAATGATCATTTTGTGCAGCTAACTCAAAGGTTTGCAAAAATATAATAGGATCTGATGATCCATCAAACATAGGTACCTTATCAATACTAGAATGAACCACAAAAGGCATGTTTGATAATCCATTACTACTTTGATTCCCCAAACCTGTTACCATGGGAAAAATTTGCGGTTGAATATAGGTATTAAAGCCTTGTATGGACAACGAACCCTGATTTTGACCTTGACTTTGATTTCCATAGGGATCGAAATTAGGTATAAATGCCTTATGCATCGATAATCCAGAACAATTTTGTACATTCTGACCCATCCATAAGGGAATTCCAAATCTACGAAACATAGAAACTGCAGATTCGAAAATAAAGTCGCGTTTTTGCAATGGAACCGCTGGTAATGACAACCAAGTCTCTAAAGAGGCAATAGCCTGACTGTTGGAAGTGCGCTCCTGACACCAAGACTACACATGCGTGCAAAAGCTACAGCATGGCAGGCGGAACTAACCAGATGCAGGTGTGAATTTGGTAGCACGGAAGGCGGAGCTTGTGGGGGTTAGGTATATAACCTGGCAACCCTGCCACCCTCAGTCTCTCAACCAAGAAGAACTGCAGCAGAAGAAGTGTGAATAGTCGCGTGTTTAATTGTAAATCCCACAGTGGATAAGTTGTTTAATGTTAATAAAAGTTTTGTAAAGAGAAAAATAATCGGCCATGGATATTTCAACGCTGACAAATGTCCAAAAAAGATGGTTCCTGAAATATCTTAGGTGGGTCCATTAAAATAGTATCCGTAACAATCGTATCCCCAGGGTCAATCTCTACATTTAATTTCCTTTTCTTTGTCTTATTTTGTTCATCTGGGAGGACAATATCTGGCGGGAAATGAACCTGTTCCCATGCCTTAGGGATAGGATCACCTTGAATAGGTTCGCCCCACGACACTAAAATTTGTGCCAATGCATTCCCCAAATACGAAACTGAGGGTGTATCTGGCTGTGCCACCACCCAGTCATGAACGGACCTAACTGCACAACGTAATTCAAAAATCTGGTCTATCGTATCTGATTGTGGGATAACCAATTTCGAATGCCCTGCCAAATTTAGGGTTTTATTCTCTTTAGCTGCCATTATACGAGCTGGGGGAACGCTCGCACCTCCACCATGTAACGAGGTTCGATATCCGGACCTCAGCAGCACCAGGGTAAAACCGGGATTTATACCTAAAAGATACAGGACCAAACCACTAAGGAGCAAACACTTTATTGCCTTTCGAACATTAAGGCTAAACTCTTTCCACGTTATTACATGGTACATCCATCTCGGGCACAAACGGCCAACAATGAACACAATAGTATGAGCACGAACAACTGGACTGGCCGAGTTCAGGGTCGCCTCAAAGCAGTTCCCTCGGTCCAAGTCCCAACATTAAAAGAAATAAGCAAAAGCTTGAAAAAGCATAAAACCATATCACCTAGGGCGCAACGGCGTCCTCCACGTGATCCACACTTTGATCAACACAATCCACATTACATCAGTTCCCAACCAGGCACCCACACTGACGACATGTCACAATCCTTCCAGGAACAGAGTTCCACGAATATCGTTTCTGTCTTCCTTATAAACCCCAAAACCCTGGTGTCCTTTCGACACCTTAATTTGAACATTGACCTTAGAGAAAGCGCAACTTGCGCCTTGGAATGCGTTACGCAACTGCGTCTGCATTCCTCACGCATACTGTCATGAAACCACACGACAACTTTACTAAATTTCATGCATTTTGCCACGACCCAGTGTACACGAAGACATCCTTCTCGGACTTCTTGCAGAACTTGTCTTCCACTCTACTAGACGTAAAAGGCAAGCTCGAGGTTGCTAAAGACATTCGCCGTCATGAGCACAACGACACTTGCCGTCCGAATCCGTTCGAGATTGGTGACGCAGTACTTGTCACTGCGTTTCCCCTCAGCTCTGCCGCAAGGAAGTTCTCCGCTAAACTTGCACCAAAGCGCGATGGCAAATATGTCATTCGCGACAAAATGTCACCCAAAACCTACAAGGTCTGGGATCCAGTGCGTGACGTTTTAATGGGCACCTATAATGCCCGCAATCTCAAGCCGTATCTTCGTGCAGCGGGAGCTAACGTTGCTCCAATCATCCGTACCAGGAAACGTGGACGTCCAAAGCAAGCGACGGTGCCGATTCCAGATCCAGCTAACAGCTCCCAGCCTTCGCCCTCTTTTCCAGCCTACAAGACTCCGGTTGTTGCAGTCACTGAGCCTGAGTCTGAGGAAACTGCGGATGGGGCCGTCGATTCCCCACCGTCTGTCGCCTCAGTCCCAGCTCCCATCGTTCCTGTTCAGCCCAAGTTCAAGCGTCGCGGTTGCCCTCCCAAGAAAAGCAGGGCACTACCACAGAAGGTGGTCTCGTCAGCTGTTCCGGACAAGGCTCCCTTACAACCAGCTACTGGCACCAGATCCTGTACCCAGATCAAGAAACCAGCGCGTTTCCAATTTGCCGCGATTCATGATTTGTACGCGCAGGTCGCCGCGTGCAGCAAAGAATTCGGTGCTGCAGTATTTTGTTCTTTTACTAAATCCATGGCTGCCTATGTTTCCCAACAGATGGACAAGGGTTCCAAATTGGATTTTCACAAAACATGTCAATCCTTGGCAGTTTTGCGTTTCGGCGAACTTCGGGAGTTAAATTTAAAGTTTCCCAAACAAACCAACATGTGGCTCACGACCATTTACAAAGTCGGTCGTGCCGCCACGGTTCTGAAGGCGAAATGCCTTCCTACCACTCTAGCCCGGAGATTTCCCAACGTTCTGGCTCCCAGTTTTTATAATAACTGGAAATGGCAGTCGGGCGAGCATCTCCTGGCCGAATATGTGGGCTTTCGGCCTGTATTTACACCTAGCACAGACCCTGGTCCATCAGGATCCTTCCTAAACCATAAGAACGAATAGGCAAATTCAAATTTGCCTCCTTACGGCGGCCATTTCGTGTTTGTACACGTGACTGGTCGGCCATTAAAACTTTTTTTAAGTATTGCAGACGCACTCTTACATCCGGTTGTCTGCCCCTTCAAAATCTGACCTGTTCCCATTCATTTCCGTTTTTCACATTTTAGTGGTTGTCCACTTATTTTCTGAGTGAGATTGTGTTTAGGTTACTCTGTTTAGTTGTTTTACATCTATTTTGTATTATGTTCATTATTATTTTGGTGGTTTTGGTGTGTTTTTAAAATTAACGAGAGGCTCCGCCTCCTTATTTTCTCATGCTCACCATAGGGCACTTTCTGCCCTTGGTGTCAGGCTTTGGGCCCTTTTGTAGTTTTCCTTTTGTTATATTTCATTTAAGGGTGTATTTGTTAGTATTCCCTGAAAGTTTGAGGACCATTGGGCCCTTATTTCAAGCGCAGATGTCAAGCCCCCCCATGTTGAGTCTATGGAAAATTTTTTTTGCGAAAGGTCATTTTTCTCCGTTTTTTTTTATATTTTTTTGGGTCTGATTTGTCGTGGTTGATATTGTTCAGCATTTTAGCATCTTTTCCGGTTTCTTTACTCTCTTATTCACACCTTTTCCTCTCTTTTTATCCCGTGCGTGCTATTTGAATTTTTCGAATCGGCGCCACCGTCATTTTCGTATTATACATGGTCCTAGGTGTGTTTTAGTATTCCCATTGACTACGGTACTTCTCTCGCATCTTCCGATCTGCTTGGCATGCCTATTGATCGCCTGGATATTTAGCCATTGATTACACGTAAGTTTTAATCTCTAGTAACAATTGAATCCTTTTTTTGCGTTTTTCCATTTCCTTCGTTCTTTTTACGTTTCTCTTCCATTTTTTTTTCCGGCTTTGCAACTATTATTTGCACCATACTTGACCAGTGGTCAAGACTACTCTACCTCTAACGCTAGCACTCCATTGTTCTCTTTTCCTGCCATTTTAGCCCTCAGCTTCTTTGGCGATTGTCACCTTTTTTTCCTTTTGATCGATCTATTGCTTCGTTTTCATTTTTTTTTCTTCATACTCCAATGAGCATATTTCCTTTTCGAATTGGTCTCATTATTTTTTTTAGTTCTTCGTTTGCTTTTGCCCTTTTGGTGTTAGTGTGGTGTTGGTAAACAAGCTGCATAGACTGATTCATAAGGTTTGTACAGCTCCTTGTACTTTCATTCAGGATTTTTCCTCTTGGTATTACCTTTTCGTTTTTTTACATATATTACATTAGTGTACCAGTTATACACCATTGGACAGCAACTATTCTTGGGGTTCAGCTATTTTCATTTTTTTCTCTTTTGTCTTGATCAATGTATTTTCTAGCCATACTACACCTTCTAGTCTATTTTCGGACGTCGGCCTTTCCTGTTCTTACAACTCAAAATTCCCGCCCTTTTCTTCTGCCTACGTCATGTAGTCTGGGTCGTTGACCTTACAAATTGGCTTTTACATCCTCTCTTCTACCTCCCAGGTCTTTCCATGGATCCACATGTCAATCCACTGCCGCAATTCACGCAGTCTCCAGTGGTGCTAGGTGAGTGGGGTAATGTAAGTACCTTACACACATGTCATTCACTCTTGGGCTGCGGCGCCCTCCGTATTATATTAATCCATGCTTTTGTCTTGGCATTTTCAGTACTAACTTTTCCTTTAATCATTTACCTGCCGATTTTCAGAATTTTCCCCAATGGGACTTTCCTATTCCGTCTCCTTACTTAATCACCCATCCTCCCGCTTCACATGTCCGCTTGCTCTTTGTCGCCAGCGCCATCTTACGGATTCGGCTACATCTCGTTTATGGGTGGTTTGTCTCGTTTTTTTAACCTCCTTGGTGGTGGGGTCGTGCTTTTTGCTTCTTTCCAGTTGAAGTTCCAAGTATTTAGGTATGATTTCGGCTACAACAACCCCGACCGTTTTTGTCCTTTTGACGACCATGCTTCCTTTGATGCGCTTTATTGGCATCAAGCTTCGGGCTTCCAGTATCGTCGCGCTGGCTGGTTTCGTCGTCAGTTGCTTGTCACGCAGGAGGATCTTGACCGTAAGGCAGACGAGTACAACGATCTCGGTCGTCGGAATCACAATCTACGTGGTCTTCTTGCGTTTCAAGCAGCTCAAATTGAGCGCATGGCAGGCGAAATCAACACCTTGAAGTCTCGTCCTGCGACCTCTGATGAGGCCGTCCAAGTCGCGCCTACAGGATTTCCGCCCTTGGGGCGCGGCCGTGGGCTGGCTCTTCAGCGTCACCTGCAGCGTTAAATTTTACCTCTGCCATTTTAGTCTTACCGGCCTTCCGTCCGAGGTGACTTTTTCCTTTTCTTGTGAATTTCTTTTTCCCTTTCGTTTTTTTTTGTTGCATGTCATTTTGATGTATCTGTAAGAGTTACTTTTACTCACGCTCATCGTAGTTATTAAACGTTCTTACCATTTTATACTTACCTTTGCCTTCTCTTTTCGATTTCATTTTTCTCGTAAATTTATTCCCTATTCCGGGATTAAATTTAGGAGGGGTTTTGCAACCCTTTTAAGACTGTTTCAGCATTTTGGGAATGTTATTATTTTAAGCTCGGGAGGTCCTAGGGGAGCTTTCGGACCCTCCTCGTCCATCATCGCTTGAGCCTTGCAACCTTTGGTCTGTGAGAACCAAGCAAGGAATTTTTCCCACTTTTTAATTTTATTTTTAGGAATTTTTGCTTGTTATTCTTTCATCTCCCTGTTGGCATATTTATGCCCAACAGGTGGTTTTCATGGAGGGAAGTCGGACAAAACTGTCCGACCCCTCTCCAAGAAACCAGTACTCCACGTATCAGCGCTCTGATACGTGTCACGCGAGTTTTGTAATCATATTCTGCTGGAATAAAACCATATAGGAATTCAAAAGAAATCTAGTTAGCCGAGTTTATTTCAAACCTGAATATCTCAACAATTCACATCTACAGGAGGTAAGAGCTTCTTACAACTGGCGCCCAAACAGTGGGCCGGATTTTCATCTTTTCTGCAAATAAAATTAAGGAATAGTTAAAGACAACGGACCCTGTGCTACCGGACTGTTTCTACACGTTTTTCGGACTGAAAATCGGAGAAGAAACACCTAAGAACAGTAAGTTAACTTACCTTTGTTGCTTGTTCTTGAAGAATCCATCTTGGAAGATAGACATTTGGAGACTTGACTGTCGTCCGCTAGTGAAGGAATAAATTTTTCCACTTCTAAATTGTGCACGTCGTCGGCGTAACGTCTGCCGATCTTCCTTTTTGTAATTGCAGTGCACTAAAAGAACTCTCCTTTTCACACCTTATCAACTTGCACACCCATTGAATACATTGTAGATCAAATTCATTTTAATTTTACGAGACATTTCAGTGTTCCCAACTCACATTGAGCTAGAAATAAGTTTTTTTTTGAAATTCTACGGAGCCCCGAGCGGGCCGCTACAACTGCCTTTTTCTCAAATTTCTTCCACAATGCTTTTGGGTCAAACAATTTGGTAATTTGTGGAAGATTTCATGCAGGAATTTGACTAATTTTGTTTACATGAAGTTTTAGAACAAATTTAAGATAAGTTCCCTACCAAATAATCACTCTATTTATACTCTAACAACCTGAATCTTGGCAATTCAAATAACAAAGAATCTACGGAGTCCTACTCGGTCCCGTCCTTATAACTTTTACCTTACTTGTCTCCCAGAATGCATTGGGTAGGTGACAATTAACCAAAATTGAAGTAAAATTAGTCTGAAAATTGGGGAAATTTGGTTTCATTAATACTGCTAAGCAAATTCAAGATTGATTTGAGCAAGCAAATTCTTTCAACTTCAGTCCTAACGTTCAGAATCTCTAGAAACTAAGATTAGAGCTCCTACGGAGTTTCGCTTGGTCCTACTGGACAATATTGTTTACCTTTTGATACCAAACTAATTCATGCCAATGAAGTCCTTTCCGCTGTGAATTGTCTCACAATAGTGTTTCCTAATTATTCAGGAGTGTGTTCTAGGTGTAATTGTGTGTCCCGATATTCGTTCCTGGAGAACTCTGAATTTCCCTTTATTCTAAGGAGCCCCTTTTGGTCCTCCTGAAATCGACTTTTAAATTTACCCATTGACTTTGTTTGGGAACTTGAAATTAGACTTATCTCGGAAAATTGCATCGATTTTTGTGCGGTTTTCGCGAGGAACTCGCTGATCACGAGTTCCTTTGTGTGTCTTTTAAGGAAACAAAATAGTTTTCGCGCCACATTTGTGTTTTTCGCGCTAGAACTGGTGGTGACTTTTCCCGCCTAAATTTTGGAACTGGGCCTTTATTTTTCCCGCCCAAAATATTGCTACGTAGTACTACAGGGAGCCATTTGGATTCTTGCCCCTGTACCTTCCTTTTGAAGGATTCCCAAATGGTTTTTCTTGCTAATCAACCACGGGACATTCGTATTTGAGCTGCTATTGTACCCTCTACGAATTATTTTGACATTATTTTATTTTTGGAGCACTCTGCAATATGGCATCAGATGGTGAACACTCCCCTGCCATGGATATACCCTCCAAAGACGAGCAGGAGCAGGTGTTCAGCAGCAGGGCTTCTTTTACGGAGTCTGCCCTGGTCATTCAACTGAGGGGGGAAATCCAATCTCTCCAAGAAAGCCTTCGCAGGTTCACTGAACCTGCTGCACTACAAGAAGCTGCTCAAACCCTTGCAGGGTTGGGCAATACACCCCACACTGGTGATGGTTTGCCATCTACAAGTCTGAGGGGGGGGGGTGCAACTGCCCTACCTGGCCACTGTAGTGCGAACACCTGATGCTCCAATCTTTGAAGCACAGGCCCATTCCATGCCTTTGCTAATGGAATCCTAAACTTCAAATAACTTGAATTTTTCACAGAATTTTAGTGCCAACCCACCTATGCAAATGAACCCTGCAGTGGACATTCAACCCAGCCAGGCTCAGCTGTTCAGACCCTATCTGGACTTACCAGCTTTCACCATGCCTTCTGGTCCTGCACCTCAACAGACTTCACTGTTTGGACCTTATCCGGGGTCGACGGCCTTCCAACAACCTTCGCTGTTAGGTCCTTTTCCCGGAACCAGTGCTGTTTACAACATTCAGCCCCTCCTGTGCAGGGAATACCGCAACCAGTCGGTGTGCCGTCATTTAACCTTGCCTTTACTAATCCTGGTTCAGATCCTGTTTGTTTCCACAGCACACAGCCTTTTCCATACATCTTGACCAGTGCTCCGACTTGGAACCCTGCTTCAACCAACCTTCCAGGATTTCCACCAGACCCACCACCTGCCTTTTCATTTAGCTCAAGCCACTCACATCCTTCCCATCAACAAACAGGAGCATCGCAAGTGCCTCCTTCAGGTACGCACCCGAACACTTCAGGTGTGCACCCAAACACTACAGGTGCGCATCCAAACCCTTCAGGTATGTTTCCCCGGTATGCAGGTCCACATCAGCCTCATCCGCCCGGAGTTCCTCAACCATGGGAAGTTGAGAGAGCCATGCGAATGTTCAAATCGGTTAGACGCTTCAAGGGAAAGAAGTGACTTTCGGGAATGGATAGCAACTGTTGATCGAGTAAGGCAAGCAGGTGCGTTCTCTGACCAAGTAATGTTTGAATCTTTTTATTGGATGTTAGAAGGTCCCGCCAAGAAATGATGGTTGACTTAAAGCGTCTACCTGAACAATTGGCAAGAGGTAGTCAGCGCTTTAGTCACTCGTTTCGGTGTGAGTGAAAATGACTCATCATTGTGGCCTCGCATCAACAAGTTTGGGCAACGCTACGGTCAGGGTGTAGCGGACTATATTAACCTCATGATTGAAGAGATCGGCCAATTGCATTCGGTGCCGCCGTTACAATTAATTCTTGACATTCTTTACGGGGAATTACATCCTTTAATTCAAATTTTAGTCTCACAGGTAGGCATCATCTCGGTTCTTTACCTTTCCAAGGTGGCCGAGGAAGTCGAGCGGAGACTGATTCTCACCAAGCGATAGCCCGATGAGGATCCTGGTGAGGGTTTAGGGGACAGAGAGACTATCCGCAATTATCGGTCGCGCCGACCATCGCGCAAAGGGGACTCTGATAGGGATGACCATTGCAAGAAGGATGATTCCTACTCAGGTAAACCCCACAGGAAGGATGATCGTCGTTACAACCGAGGCAATCGCTCCGGTGATCGCCGCGGACCCGGACACAAATCCCGAGACAACCGACCGAAGGATAAGTCTGCATCTCCACCCACTAAGGAACAGAGCAAGCATAAGCATTCACCAGGTGATGGTACGGGTGGTATGAACTCTAATTACAAAAAACTTACAGAGACCCTGCGACATTGAAATGCTACACATGTGGACTTCAGGGCTACACCAAAGTCAACTATCCACAGTGCGCGAAGAAGAAAGACACTGATAAGCCTACGAAGGTAAATGTTATCCTTGCTCAGGCTTTAGGTTACAACGCTGTGTCGCCGTCCGCTGGCATCGCACCCATTGCAGCCAGGGTTAAGAACACTTCTCCAGAGATGGAGCTGTTGTATGTCAACTGCTACATTGCCAGCTTTTGGGTACGATGCATATTAGACTCGGGGTCTAATACCTCACTAGGGGGCAAGGTGCTCTATGAGAAGCTTTCTCTAACTAATATCGTGATGACACCTTCAAAGAAGAGCATCTTGCTTGCTGATCATCGGCCTACCTCTGTGGACACCCATATGGTTGAGGTGCCCATTTTACTTAAAGGGAGAACCATTAATTTCTCTCTCGTGCTAGTGCCTTCGTACAACACCGAGCAAATAATCCTTGGGGTGACTTTCTAAAAGCCGCGAAAATTTGCATGAACTTTTTGGAGCAGTCATGGTCCTTTGCAGACAATCCCTTGGTGTCTTTCGCCTAGAGTCCCAAGAACGAGGAGCCATTGGCTGTGGCTTACGTCAACAAAGTTGCCTTTGAGGACATCACTCTTCATCCCGACGAGGCCCAGGGCTGCTCTCCCAGGCAACGCCAAGTAATTAATGAGTTACTTATTAAACATGCAGATGTGTTTCGCGAACTCACTGGCCCAGCCAGGGTTGCTCCACAACGTATTGAGATTAAATCCGGTGCGGTCCCTTGTTCTAGTAAGCCTTATGGTTCAGCTCCGCGTCGCAGAGCCCAACTAAAGGAAAAAATAGATGCCCTTGTGCGCAAGGGATATCTTACCCCATCTTCTTCAGAATGGGCTGCTTCCTCGCTACTTGTTGAGAAACACGACGGATCCAAAGATGTCTGTATGGTGACAGACTTCCGCGCTCTGAATCGCGTCACTGTCCCCGATAATTATCCTCTGCCACGCATTGATTCCATCCTGGCAGAAATTCAAGGCAAACCGTTCATGTCAACGTTCGATATTACCAATTGTTACTGGCAAATACCTATCCATAAGTCTTGCCAGAAATACTTCACTACGGTCACTCCAGATGGCTTGTTTAATTATACGCGAATGCCGATGGGCGCTCGCAACTCCGCCGCGCATTGTCAACGCGTCATCGAGGAGATGCTCTCCCATGTTCCGGAATTAGCTTCGAAGGTGTACCTAGATGATCTGATTCTGGCTTCTGAGGCATTTCTCCTGCATCTAAGAGACATTAAGAAGATTTTTGTGCTCTTAAAGCGCTATGGCTTTTCTCTTAAGCGGAAGAAGTGTCACTTCTTTAAAGAAGCGGTAAACTTTCTGGGTCAATCATCTCACCTGAGGGTATCAGTCCGAATCCTGAGAAGATTAAGGCCATTGTAGAGCTGAAACCACCCAACAACACCACCCAGTTGCTGTCCTTCCTGTCAGCATGTCGTTGGTTTTGCAAATTCATTCCCAAATTTTCAGAAATTGCGGCTCTGCTCTACAAACTTTTGAAAAAGAACGTTGTTTTCATTTTTGATGCAGTGTGCATGCAAGCTTTTCAGACTCTAAAAGATAGGCTTTGCAAGGCTCCCATCCTGGCTCAACCCAACTTCAACGAGGGTTTTCGCGTCTTCACTGATGCCAGTCAAGAGGCCATGGGTGCCGTGCTGCTCCAAGGTGGTGAGAAACCGTACCCTGTCATCGAGTATGCTTCCAAGCTCCTCACCGATCCGCAGAGAAACTATTTCACAACGGAGAAGGAGGCGCTTGCGGTCATCTGGGCGATCAGGGAGTTTCGACATTACATCGACGGCATGGACTTCGTGGTGCACACTGACCACCTTCCACTACGTTGGCTGATCACCTTGAACAATCCCACAGGGCGATTGGCCAGGTGGGCCCTATCGGTGCAGAACTACGTCTTCGACGTTGAGTACGTGCCAGGCAAACTCAACGCGGTTGCAAACCTTCTATCCCGACCGAACAGCAAGGTGGAACCTGTGGTGGTAATCCATCAGCTCTTCATAGATGAACAGTTGATCACCAAAGAAGACTTTCAGCTAGCGCAGGCCAAAGATGACTTTTGTGCTGCGATCATCCGTGCGTTGCAAACCGATGATCCCAGTTTCGAAGCTGAAGCAAAGACCTACTTGGGGCGCGGGTACACTCTTTTGGACTCACTCCTGTACCGCTACCTCGACTTTCTGGACGTCCAGGAACCCCATTTGGTCATCCCTTCGCATCATCCGATGGAACCACAGTCCTGACACGTGGGACACCAAGGTGTCGACGGCACCTATTAAAGACTTCTGACCAAGTATTACTGGCTTGGCATGAAGTGCGACGTCAAGAACTTTATAGAGAACTGCGTCGACTGCGCCAAATACAAACCTGCGGTCCAGGGAAACAAGACACTTACTACAAGCCCTCCGTATCATCCCCGATTTAATGACATCAGCGTGGACATTGTCGGTCCGCTGGTTGAGACCGCACGTGCAAATACGTGCATCTTTAGCGTCTGCGACGTTGCCACCGGCTACGTGGAACTGTTTCCGGTTGCTGACTCCAAAGCCAACACCATTTCCAGAGTCCTCGTCAACGAAGTTTGCCTGCGTTACGGGACTCCAAAGACTGTCCGTTGCGACAACGGACCACAGTTCTTATCGGCGGTCTTGGAACAAGCCGCCTGTTCCATGGGGTTCACTTTCCACCATGTCGCTCAACACCATCCTCAAGCGAACCCTGTTGAACGTAAGCACCGGGACATGAAGTCAAAATTGGCTATTGCCGTGCAGGAACCACACGACCAGTGGGATTTGCACTTACCTGCAATCCGCTGGGCGATGAACATTTTCTGGAACTCAAATATAGAGACCTCTCTGTTTCATTTGGAGTTTGGGCGAATTCCACGGTCTCCACTGTAACGAGGTTCGATATCCGGACCTCAGCAGCACCAGGGTAAAACCGGGATTTATACCTAAAAGATACAAGACCAAACCACTAAGGAGCAAACACTTTATTGCCTTTCGAACATTAAGGCTAAACTCTTTTTACGTTATCACGTGGTACATCCATCTCGGGCACAAACGGCCAACAACGAACACAATAGCGCGAGCAATGAACACAATAGTATGAGCACGAACAACTGGACTGGCCGAGTTCAGGGTCGCCTCAAAGCAGTTTCCCTCGGTCCAAGTCCCAACATAAAAAGAAATAAGCAAAAGCTTGAAAAAGCATAAAACCATATCACCTAGGGCGCAACGGCGTCCTCCACGTGATCCACACTTTGATCAACACAATCCACATTACATCAGTTCCCAACCAGGCACCCACACTGACGACATGTCACAATCCTTCCAGGAACAGAGTTCCACGAATATCGTTTCTGTCTTCCTTATAAACCCCAAAACCCTGGTGTCCTTTCGACACCTTAATTTGAACATTGACCTTAGAGAAAGCGCAACTTGCGCCTTGGAATGCGTTACGCAACTGCGTCCGCATTCCTCATGCATACTTTTGTGACATCCCACCTCTCAGATTTTGGTACTCCGCGACCAAAAAAAAATTTTTTAAAACAAAACAAGTAATACCAAAGAGAAAAAAATCACAATTTGATACAAAATTAAAAAGACTTATCAACACTCAAAATCGAACAAGGACATCACCTGGCCCCAAGCCTACAAGAGCTGCCTCCCTACGCCGCTGAGACGCCCATGAGAAACGACCATATCTCAGGACCATATCTCAGCTGACCAACTTCAGGGTCTTCGCTATCCCCAATGCTTCCTTATCCGGCCAGAATTTAGGTTCGCCCACTGGACCCAACAATTGAAAACGGGCCAATTTGCAATAGGCCAATCCCACTTTGGATTTTACGAACGACGGGAACGGCGAAAATTCCTCGCTAGCCCTTGGCTTCTTGTTAGGCACCATCTCCAATGCCAATTCTTTACGTATTTGCGTAACTGGAACTTTCTGCTGCATATTAATGTCCACGGACGACTTCTGCCAAACCTCTTTTGAAATCCCAAACACATCGTCATCCTGAATTCGAGACAGATCGTGCATAGATTTAGCCCACACGTGATTTATACGTGTTGGGGAATCATGCCGAAACGACACAGTCTGGTCCAGCAGCTCCATTTCTTCGATAATCGAAATGGCCTTTTTATATCCGGCCAGACATACCAAACCCCTCATTTTTTCCGCATCGGCCCTTGCTTCTTCTTCAATCCGAACAAGAATTTCCGCCGATCTATCACAGGCCGCTATCAACATGTCCTCGTGGCAAAGTTTATATGGAGCTGTTCTCGAATTCACCGGCGACCGCATAAAACGAACATCGTTAGCATCAATATCTTCTCCAATACGAACAAACGACTTACTCGTTGCCATCTTATCCTCACGTAACGAATTTTCGTCCAACCTTCCAAATCTCAATCGCCTTTGCAATGCCACACGTAAAGCACGGTGTAACTCCACGGGTTCGCTGTCAAGCAACTGACTTTCCTTTGTCCTGCTTTCTGACTGACGCGACACCTGCTGATCTTCATTTTGTTCCGCTTCCGGTCTCAGCGTATAACGCTTTATATTAGTAACTTGCACCAAATATGGCGCGGACCGCGGGCGATTTAAATCTTTCACCATATACACACATCAACAGTGTCTAGGGATATTTCAGATTTATGAAAATATACATAACAAAAAGCTCCATATATGTGGCTA